>BPTQ01000004.1:104758768-104807126 GCA_019973895.1 Chrysanthemum seticuspe
AAAATACAAAAAAAAAAAAAAAAAAATCAAATAAATCATTGAAAAATAAAAAAATCACTTTAGATCTTTGTTCTGGATTAATCTACCATTGATCTATTGTTTCATAAGTTCATTTAAGATTTTCAGTAGCTTATTGTGAGCTTGAACTTAATTTCTCACTCAAAATCACCAAAATCTCAAGTATATGCAGAAGGAACAGTAGCTGATCTGGTTTTCTGGTTTTGAATCTGGTTTGGTATTGGTTTGATGCTGGATTGGTTTGGATACTGAGCTGGTTTGGAATAGGTTAGAAGGTGGTTAGGTTAGTGGTTCTAGTTTCTTCACTGTGCAAGCCATAGTGGCTAAGGCTATATTGTAAGTTACCAAATCTGTTATTGATCATTTAAATCTGTGTTTGATCTGTTCATTATTGATGTTTGTTACTGTTTGATCTGAGATACATGTTTGTTTAGCTTGATTTGGTCTTAATCTGTTTGCTGCTTCATTAATTAGCTATTTAAGTTGTGTTTGGCATAGCTGATTTATCTGTGATATAGATTAGCTAAACTGATATGAGTAGTTGATACTGGTTTTAGTAGTTAATTGATAGTCAATTGAGGTCATAGTGTTAGCAGTTTTAGCTCATAAGTCAAAATATTAGTAGATCTACTCTTATACCTGTTTTTGTCAAAATCAGTAAGCATAAATTGTTGCAAATTGGTTGGAAATTGTTAGATTTAGCTTCTAGTAATCATAAGTAGTGTTATAACATCATTTTCAGCTAATTAGATTGGATCAAAACTCATTTTGGTCAAAGTTCATGTGTATCTTCAAAAGTCAAAATCTGTCAATTTCAGTTTTTCATAAAACTTTGTGAGAAGATTTCTTGTTCATCACTGAGTTTGAGTACTTGAAACTTTGGGATCTTAAATTTCACTTGGTCTTAATCTGATAATCTCTTTTTGTAAAACCTGGTTGGGACATTTTAAGTTTCAAATAAGCTAAAACTTTAGCTTGTATCTGTCCTGTTCACACATAAGTGTGAATCAGGCAGATTTGTAACTGTTGCAAAATCTTCAAATCTAAGAATTAAGGTCTGGAATTTGGTGAGATTATAGTTGGACAGGTGGTCTATAAGACTGCTTAAGTGGTTTTGAGATTAGCTTATTATTTGAGCTTGTGCTTCGTCCCAAACAGTGGTCCTAAACCACTGTTTGGATTGAATAAGCAGTTAGCTTATTTGATTGATCTGAGGATTTAGCTTGTTAGGAGTAGGTAACTTTAGTGGTAATTAGCTTAATCTAGTGTTCTTTAGCTGTAGTTACTGTTTGGTTAGCTTAGTAGCTTATTAGCTTATCTTAGTAGCTTAATCTAGTAGCAGTTTGCACTACATCTGTTTTATTCTACACATAAGCTAGTTGTTTTTCATTTTTCATAGATTCATATTCTGATTTTAGAATTTTCCTGAAAGTTTCATAATTTTTGGTCTTCATTTGCTATTTTTCCCAATTTAAATAGATTTTAATTAATTTTTAATTAGCTTTTATTGAAAATAATTGAGAAAAAGTTCCAAAAAATAATTTTTCAATTTTAATAGTTTAAGAAAAATATAAAAAGCTTAAAAAATATTTTTCCTTATTTTTCTCTTTGATTTTTATAATTTTTAGAATTTTAATTAGTTTTAAATAGTTTTAATTAGTTTTTAATTTTTATTAATTCAAGAAAAATCCAAAAAAATTAGTTTTAATTCTAAAATAGTTTTCTTATCACATTTTTAGAGTAAAAGTAAATTTAGGTATTTTTAGGATATCGTTTAGACGTAGTTGCATTTTAGTCGCGTTTTATTAATTACGTTTTATTTTAGATCGCGTTTAGGATTTCCCGTAGGATAGATTTCCTTAATTACTTTCCCATTCCCGTAGTTATTAATCAAAATCTATAATCCAAATCATCAAGCATAAAATCCAAACTAAGAACGACGTTGGCAATTCACGCCTCGTTGGGAAAACGATTCGGGTTGTCTAATCCGTACTACGATCACACACGGGATTTGATTTATTATTCTTTTTCCTAAGAGAATTTGAATCTATCTTTGTGAATATGTTTGATATTGATATTAAGGATTTATCCCCACACATAAACCCCATGAGCCTTTATCAGCATATCACCTTGCATGTTAGGAATGTTCAGTGGAAGAGAGTAGAAGATCACCTTAGGGAGAATTTAAATAAGACGAATCATGTTGATTCTAGTGTTAGCTCTAAGCGTACTGTAATTAATGCGAATTCTGCTACTTTTGGCAAAACATGTAATGATGATTGCGTGGTTTCTGTTACTAATCTTGAATGTGGTGTGAATGATTTGTCTAATGTTGTTAAATGCCCAGTTAAAATTGTTAATGTTAAAATTCAAGCTAAGAAGGCAAAAAGGCAGAGGCGAAAGAAAGTTAGAAAACAGTGGAAACCTACAGGAAGGAAATTTCGTAATATAGGTTATCAATGGATACCTACTGGCCGTAAGATTAATGAGTTGTGCCCTAAATTTTCTAAGTCAATGCCCACTAGAAAATGGATGCCTACTGGTAGAACTATTCCCTTAAGAAGTGAACACACTTTGAATAGGTCAAATACGGACACTAGCACTGCATCTATTTCTGATGATTCCATTGCTTCTACTTCTGATGTGAGTGTTCCAATCACTGTTACTAACCAAATGGAACCCATTCTTGCATGGAGATCCCAATTATCCAGTTATCCATTCTTGTTTGTGTTCAACTGCAGATCGTTCAAATCGTTCTGTGGTACCTGGACTCAGGCTGTTCCAAGCATATGACTGGAGACCGGTCACGGCTCATAAACTTCGTGAGTAAATTCATCGGAACTGTGAGATTCGGAAATGATCATTTTGGTGCTATTATGGGTTATGGAGATTACGTGGTTGGAGACAGTGTGATTTCCAGGGTATATTATGTTGAAGGTCTTGGACATAATCTATTTTCTGTCGGACAATTTTGTGACTCAGATTTAGAAGTGGCCTTCAGAAAACATACTTGCTTTGTTAGAGAACTTGATGGTGTGGAACTTCTCATAGGAACTCGTGGTTCAAACCTATACACCATCTCTATCGAAGATATGATGAAATCTTCACCCATCTGCTTACTGTCAAAGCCTTCCAAAACTAAGTCATGGCTATGGCACCGTCGTCTCAATCACTTGAACTTTGGTACCATAAACAATCTTTCCAGAAAGGACTTAGTAAGAGGATTACCCAGATTAAAGTATGAAAAAGATCATCTTTGTTCAGCTTGCCAATTGGGAAAATGCACAAAATATGCCCACAAACCAAAACCCACAAACTCAGTAATGGAAGTTCTTCATACCATTCATATGGATCTGTGCGGACCAATGAGAGTGCAAACGATAAATGGGAAGAAATACATTCTAGTAGTTGTTGATGACTACTCTCGATTTACTTGGGTAAAGTTTTTGAGGACAAAGGATGAGACTCCAGATGTCATCATCAAACTTATCAAACAACTTTAGGTTCGACTCAACAATACTGTTAGAATTGTTCGAACAGACAATGGCACAGAGTTTGTTAACAAAGACTTAATTCAGTTTTATGAAAGTGTTGGAATTAGTCATCAAAGAAGTGTTCCACGAACTCCTCAACAGAACGGTGTAGTTGAAAGACGAAATCGAACTCTTGTGGAATCTGCAAGAACAATGCTAATTTATTCAAAGGTTCCAATGTTTCTATGGGCTGAAGCCATTGCCACTGCTTGCTACACCCAAAATCGTTCCCTTGTTCACACCTCTCATGGAAAAACTCCATATGAACTTTTCCATAAACGAAAACCTGATCTATCCTACCTTCGTGTGTTTGGTGCTTTATGTTACCCAACTAATGACGGTCAAGATTAAGGTAAACTAAAAGCTAAGGCAGACATTGGAGTATTTGTAGGTTATGCACCAAACAGAAAAGGATACCGAATCTACAACAAGAGAACCCGAAATATCATGGAAACAATTCACGTTACGTTCGATGAGCTGACCGGTCAAATGGCTCCAGGACAATCCAGTTCTGGACCCGCATTTCAACCTTTATCAAATAGTCCTATCAGTTCTACTCTTGTTTCTAATCCCTCACCAGCAACTGCTTATGTATCTCCTTCAGAAGATGATTTGAAGAAATTATTTGATCCAATGTTTGATGAACACTATGAGCCAAGTGCTAATGATATGTCAGTTCCATCAACAAAGGTTGCCTCTATCCCTGTCAATGAAGTTAACCCTTCAGTTTCAATGTCATTAAGTCAAGAAGCGCCTGCTGCTGATCACTCTGTCTCATCAATAAATCATCAATCATTGAGTGTACACAATGGAAATGTTTCTGCTGTTACAGATGATGAAAACCCTTTTGCTCCTCCAGAAGATGAACCCTTTGAAAACATATTTGCTCCTGAGTCATCATCAGAACCATCTTCTTCAGGAGATATCAACTCTGCTACTTCAGTTCCTCAACAACAACCACATGAACACCTTAGAAAATGGACACATGATCATCCATTGGACAACATCATTGGAAACCTTTCCCGTCCAGTATCCACACGGAAACAACTTGCAACCGACGCCTTATGGTGCTTCTTCAACTCAGTACTCTCTAAGATCGAACCAAAAGACGTGAAAACTGCCATGAATGAAGACAACTGGTTCAATGCCATGCAAGAAGAAATTCATGAGTTTGATCGACTAGATCTATGGGAATTAGTACCTGCTCCAGATTGTGCAATGATCATTGCTCTAAAGTGGATCTTCAAAGTAAAACTTGATGAGCATGGTGATGTTTTGAAGAACAAGGCTCGATTGGTTGCAAAAGGATACCCTCAAGAGGAGGGTATTGACTTTGAAGAATCATTTGCTCCTGCTTCTCGTATCGAGGCAATCAGAATCTTCTTGGCTAATGCTGAAAGTAAGAACATGGTAGTCTATCAGATGGATGTAAAGACAGTGTTTCTTAATGGAGATCTTAAAGAAGTCGTATACGTCAGCCAGCCTGAAGGCTTTGTGAATCCAGAGCATCCTACTCACGCCTATCATTTAAAGAAGGCTCTTTACGGTTTGAAGCAAGCTCCAAGGGCATGGAATGATACGCTATCAAAGTTTCTTCTATCTACTGGATTAAGCAAAGGAGCAGTTGATCCGACACTGTTCACCAAAAAGTCAGGCAAACATTTAATTCACGTTTAAATATATGTTGATGATATCATTTTTGCCTCGAATGACCCCAATGAATGTGACCGTTTTTCAAGTGAAATGGGTTCCAAATTTCAAATGTCAATGATGGGACAAATGTCATTTTTCTTGGGATTACAAATTTCACAAAGTCCCGGAGGCATTTTTATAAATCAATCTAAATATGCAAATGAGATTTTAAAGAAATTTGGATTTGATTCTTGTGACCCTGTTGACACTCCCATGATAGAGCGTACTAAACTGGATGAGGACCACTCAGGGATCATGGTAGACCAAACGAAATATCGTAGTATGATTGGATCCATGATGTACCTCACAACCAGTAGACCAGACATTTTGTTCGTTGTTTGTATGTGTGCTAGATATCAGGATAAGCCTACCAAAAAGCACCTTGAAGCGGTTAAACGGGTCTTTCGGTATCTCCAAGGAACTATCAATATGGGACTTTGGTACCCGAAGGACACCGGTATGTCACTAACAGCCTATGCAGATGTTGATCATGCAGGATGTCAAGATACACGTCGAAGTACGTTTGGAGGTGCTCAATTTTTGGGTGATAAGCTTGTGAGCTGGTCTTCAAAGAAGCAAATGAGTACTTCTATTTCCTCTACAGAGGCTGAATACATAGCCATGTCATCTTGTTGTGCTCAAATCCTATGGATGAGATCTCAATTATCTGACTATGGCTTTGAATTCAACAAAATCCCTCTGTACTGTGATAATAAAAGTGTTATTGCTCTCTCATGCAACAACGTACAACACTCAAGAGCAAAGTACATCGACATTCGACATCATTTCATCAAGGAGAAAGTAGAAAACGGTGTGGTGGAACTCTATTTTGTGAGGTCTGAATACCAGTTAGCAGACATCTTCACCAAAGCACTTCCTAGGGAACGTTTTGAGTTTATCCTCCCACGACTTGGTCTAAAGAGTCTACAACTGGAAACACTCAAACGTCTTCAAGAGGAAGACGAGGAGTAAAGGTCTTTCTTCATGCATCTCTTGTAAATATTTATTCAAAAAGCAAATAGAAAAATATAAAACTTTAAAAAATCCATAAAAATTTGAAAATCTTGAAAAATTTCAAAAAAATATTGTCTTTTTGTCATGATTTTTCTCGATTCGATAATATCTATGGTCTTTGTGCTGTCATTCAGAGAATGACATGGGATTTTAGATGTTGTTCGAATGTTCTTAAAAAAAATCAAAAAATCAAAAATATTTTTGGGAGAAAGTGAAACAATGATTTATTGTCATTTCAGGCAGTAACCCGTTTTTCTAAGAAAGAACAGAGCCATTCTTTATCTTGTTTTCAAATCTCATGCTCTGATTCTATAAACAATTACTTACTATCTAATGAAAACTAATTGCTTTGAAAAATAACTCGGACTCTATTTTTGAAAATCATCTGATCTTAACATTTGTCAAAATATCTATCTCTCAATCAAAAACTTATGTCATTGATTGAGGGGGAGAATGATTTCAATTAAATCAAAAGGTTATTCGTCATACAATTGTTTTCAAAAAGATAATCATGCATGTTTAATCAATGGAGTTTAAAGTCTCATAATCCGATCCTTATCAGTTAAAATGTTTTCATAATCAATTCACAATTCTCCTCAAAAGCTTTCAAAATCAATTTAAATCTACAGAGATCACAAATCTCAAATGATTAGAAAATTGTGATCGGGGGAGAATTTGTGATTTAAACTGAATTTAAACTGATGATTCGATAAATGGTTTCACAAGTGTTTTGCAAGATTTCCTCCCCACATGTGCCAAACGATTTCAAATTTTCCATGCACATGTTGAGGGGGAGCATCCTTTTAAAACCACAAAGAATTGAAACGTGATTGATTTGTCTCTAAGTGCAGGTTTCTTCTAATATGTGCAAAACTCTTTGAAACCACGAGGCACATATTAAGGGGGAGCAAACTTATGAAAACCTCATCCTTCCTCAATATGCTTTATATACTTGATTTGATCAGGGAAGTGATGTTGATATCTTTTAGAAAATGGTAATCAAAGAAGTTAATTCTTCTTTTTGCCTTCGTGTGCTAAAACGATTTATAATACATGATGCACATGTTGAGGGGGAGCTCTTTTTCTAAAAATATCAAAAACAATTCAGGTACAAAATGATTTGATAATATATCACAAGTATCTGGATTGATTTTCAAATGGTTTTCAATTGGTTCCAACGGCAGATGAACAATACCAAATAGACCGACCAAATTTACTTTATGTATGGTGATATAAGGATGGTTAGGTTAGGTATTCGTTCCCACGATCCGCCAGAATCGGAGGGATCTACCCAGGGACAATCCACTAGATAGTGTAGAAGTCCTTAGGTTTGATGAAAAAAGGAGAAAAGTGAGATATGGGAAGAGTGCAGACTGAGACTGAGCTAGTACTGGAATAAACTTAACAAGGTTCTAGTTATGAAGTCTCGGTAAGCACTGAAGGGGTTGAAGAATGAAAAAGAATTGAATGTGAAAAATGGTGAAAAGAAATAACCCTCAATTTATTCAACCTTAGGGCAGAAACCCGGGTTCAATTCATATGCTACTGGTGGTTACCAAGGTAACATCGGTATTGAAGACAAGACGTCATGGACCCAGTGATGCACTGCACTACAACTTCCCAAACTACTCAAGTTCCTCTTAAAAGGGCTTGTTTCATTCTCACGGGGAACCGACATTATCTATCGAATTTCTCTTAGAGTTTGTTGATATTGAAGAAGGAGACCCTCTCCCTAGTCTCCGGCATAGGAAACCAAATGTGCACAATTGAGTCTAGAGCCACAAGATCATCAAATAAATCTCATTAGGACACTGTCAATGAAGACTCTCTGTTTCACACAATGTGGAAAGAGAGATTACATCTTATGAGTCCTACGCATTATTCTTGTGGTATTGCCAGAACATCTGAGTGATATGCAAACATATTCACAATGAAGATGGAAAGCCTTCTGGAGCCAACATCAAACAAGCTCCTAGTGGGTGGCATGTGAGATCTATCCAATAGATCAACCATGTGACAACTGAACAGAAACAATGGGGCGATTCAATCTTTTGAATCAATCCTGGTTCAGGTTATGGATTGACGGATACCTTTGAAAAACCGGTCATTGTGCTTAAAAATTCTTTTCCTTAGCACATCGACTGTGTACAGATATTTCAAAATAAAAGGTGTTTATGATTGATAATTGATTTTCTTTAAAACCTTCGTTGTATTGCAAAAACAATTTCTATTGAGCGGTACACGATTGTTTTTTAAATCTCTTTTCATCAATCAGTGAATCTCAATTCGCTGGTTCACTCACTCCGTGTTGTCTTCTTTAAGACGTTCCGGTTTGAGAACAACTAGACCAGCTGCGAAACCCTGTCAAGGAAATTCTTCGGAATTATACCTGATCACAGGCAGTACTCGTACTGATCAACGGGGAACCATGGGCCGTGTACCTCAATTCAACGAAAGTGATCAAAGACACTTTCGTGCGCTTTATTGCTAACTATTGTATGCAGGAACGCCCTACGTTTGCAGCTGATCAGAATGAAGCGGTCAATCCATAGCCGCATGCTCACACAACACATTCATTTCTAAAGAAATCATGATTAGTGCATCAATGACTCTGATATTTTCACTCCATGCTTCTGCTACGCTGCTGCCAATATCATGAATCAACGAAAGCTTCCGCTACTCTGATGAGAATATATCATGATCCAGAATGTGAGCATGTCGGTCCATAAGTCACAACATCACATAATACCAACATCACAATGGATGGGTCAAAGATTTATGTTTGCTGATAATCTCAAAGCTAGCTCAAAACTCATTATCACGTGGATCAGTTAAAGACCTCCACATTGATTATCCAAACATGCAATAATGAAGAATCAATGACTACGAGCTACAGAGCAAAGAACATTAACAAGAAACCAAGAACAATCTAATTGAAATATCTATTTGTATTCTATGTAATTTTGAGGTGACCTCTCTTAGGGGGAGATTGTTAGGATTTAGTAAATCCAGTTATTAAAGAGTCGGTCACCTCAAGTATATGTAATCGTTAGAAAGCTCATAGTCGTAGATTAGTTAATGTTTAGTAGTATTTAGTTAAGTAACACTGTGGAGGACGGACGGGTCTTTACCCACTGTATGCCTGATCCACAGCCCGTAGGTGGCGATTTGTGTAAGACTATAAATACTCTCTACCTCCCAAGGTAGAGAGTTGGAGCTCATAATAATACTTTCATTTTCTCTCACTAAGTTCTCAAACCTCTAACTCTTTCTCTCTCTAAAACCTCATCTTGTACGCCTCTTTTGATTGTGATATGATGTGTTTGTGAAATCCAATATGTTACAAGGGCCGTGAAACATGGATATCATCAGTCGGCCATGTAGCTGGAGTACATTGGCTATCTACTTCTATTACAGTTGCCCTTTGTTGATTATTATTTGAGGGTTGTGAAACATGGATATCATCAGTTGGTCATGTAACATGAGTACCTTGGCTATCTACCTCTATTGGAGTTCCCCTTTGTGGATTGTTATTTGAGAGTCATGAAACATGGTTATTATCAATCGGGCATGTTATAACTATATCTGAATGTTATAAAACAATGAAGCATATGAAAAAAACCTAATCCAAACATAAACTAATCCAAAAATGTGTGCTAAATTCAAACAATAAAAAATAATAATCACCATGATTTCATTTTCTCTTGTAGCTAATTCAGCATAGCTTACTGAATAATGAAAAATACTAAACACATTTGTATCAAGTCTGAAATATCTATTTTGTAATATGTTATCATCAAACTTATTTCTGATTACAATCTAAGATACTAAAATCTTTTACATGCCAAAAGGTTCAAACATAGTGTTCACGGATAACTACCTCAACAGTGCACACTAAACCCGTGACCGCTGTAACCACCATCTTTACCATTTTCTTAGTGTATCTACATCACCTTTATGATAAGGTGAATTCAAGCTCTGAAATCTCAGAAAAAGACATACTTTCAGGTTTTTTTGTGGTTACTTATAATTTGGAGAGGTACAGGCACATTAGAAATCAAGACACGTAGATGAGAATATTAATGAAGCCATATAACGGCGCCTAAAGAATGACCAAATAGACAAAGATCAAGGTGCAGTAAAAAAATTACCAGATAAGCTCTTGTATTCTCGAGTAAATTATATGGTTAAGCCAATAACAAACATGAGTAAAAACACGAATTTAAAAGATTAAAACAGTTATAAAGATGTTTATGTAATCTTGTGCGTTCATCCACTCTTCGACATCCATTGACTGACAAAATAAATCATGAATGACATAAAGTCAAAAGAAATAAACCAAAATATAAAAAGTAGAAGTAACCTGATAAGGATCAGAAGGATTGGACGAAGCAAGAAGAACTTGACCAACACGAATGGTCAAAGCATAACCCGGTTTAGCCATACAACGAACCCTTATTGTCGGCTTACCATCTGTATACAACCTACCATTTTATTTCCATTAGAAATACTCTTAGTTGCCTCAAATATAGCTCTTTTTAAGCGCCCAGATGGATAAACAGGGGTGTTAATAGCTTCTTTACTTTTCCCCACGTCCATTGGGCTTCGATCATCAGAAATATTCTTGATTGCCTTGATGGTTTCACCAGCAACTTTATCTTTTACTTCAGTACTTTGTCCCACGTCCATGTAGAATTATTAAAAAAAAGATGTACAATTATGATATAAGCAACTTTAAAAATGTATAATTGACGAACACTACATCTTTTTAAACAAATTAAAATGGCGACCACTACATCTTTTAAAAATGTATAATTGTAGTGTTCGTCAACTTAATTTGTTTAAGAATATTTAAGTGGCATTTATAATTGTAGTCTACAGTAACACCACATTTTTGCTGCGTGTGGACAAATGATATGTTAAAAATGAAGCTATCAACATAGCGGAATTATTTAATCATGGATCATGATCAAAACTAACCTGGATGCATGGGAAGGACAGAAGGGATGATCCAGAATTCTAGAGGCATAGGGTTGCATCCCACATTCCCTCCCACTCATGAACACCAAGTGCCTAAATAGACTACCATGTATTAGTGTTTATGTTTGATTAGTATAAATTGATAAGAACCCTGCATAAAAATGTCATAATTTTAATTAATCTTTGACGAGCATGACATCTTACCGAAAGCCATGTTTTTCCCCAAGAGGGGTTGGCGGTGGCACTGCCATGATCTAGTATCCATTTTCGTGCGTTGGTGCATGCACCATTCAAACCACCATCAGGTCCTTCTCCTAAAAGACGCATACATATGTAACTGAGGGTTGTGCCAAACATTGTACTATGACATTCCAAGTGAAGTGCCCAGCCACCATCTTCGTTCTGTACTTAAATCACAAATGACAATAATAGGTCAAATGTTATCGAATGTCTGTGTGTCTTGTGATTCATAAAATTCATATTATTGTATATTATTGTTAGTACGTGATGATTATATAAGTACCGAAGGATTTATTTTCTATTTTCTGTTAAGAACACGCTATTAAGCTGAAATTTGTAAATATACATGAAGGTTAATTTTCTAGTGTGTTAAGCTGTCAATATGTGGTGCTCGAAGGATCAACATACTATGTTATAGTTAAATAACTATCAATAATATTATAACACTTACCAATGGCTGGATGAAAAACATTGGACCAGAATTTTTGGCAGGCCAGTGGCCATCGTCAGCCTGCAAGGCAGCGAATAAGTGAATAGACCTCCTCATTGTGGCAATAACTTTTTCAAAAGAGATCTCTTCACCATCCTCGATCTTCATCCTCGATCTTCACCTGAGGTATCGTTTGTTTGAATTGCTTCTCTCTTATAAACTGCATGCATGTTCAAAGTGATACGTTACCTCGTTAATTGCAAATTTGGCTTGCAATGTCAAAACGTGCATGAAACCTAGCTAGTAAAGAAAGAGAAACCTGCATGCGCCAAAGGACATCACTACTGGGCTTAACTTCGTGTCTGTGATTCCAGAAATGAAGACGAGCTTTTTCAACCTCGTCACGCTCTTCCTGAGTTCCATAGTTAGGATCAAACTCCCATGTTTGCCTACCAACATTTTGTAAAAGCTAGTAATGCATAGAAGTAGAAAATATATATGTGGAGTTCTATTAATGGAGATCTAGGATATACTTGGTTTGTGACAGGGTTTATTTCCAATAGTGTATTTAACGATACATGGTTTCGGATCCGCTGTTCTTCCATGTTTCTTCCATGTTTCGGACATGTCAGTTGTTTTTAGCTGAGAAAATCAAACGCAGAGTTAGATATCTGGGAACTTTTTTCACAATAATTTATAATGCCACAGTCGTATTGATAGTATGTCGTCAATACCATTTTCTAGCCTCCAGTTCAACTATCAATCAACTATGATTCATTCAAAGATCTTGCGTCAGATTGTGATAAAAGACTTGAGTGTATCTAAGAATATGCATAGTTAAATGGGAATAGATCAAACCATCTTGTAGGCTCTCAAAACAATCCCATCTTTTTCTTTTAAAAACCGCTCTAAAGTTCCGACTATATATTCTTGATGAACATTCTGCAGATACAAAAGGTAAAATCAGGGGTTAGCATCATTTATTATGGAGTATTACAAATAGAATACATCATCTGCTAGAGTGGAGAACTAAAAATTCTTTTGGACTTCTATCTCTTTATTGCTATACATGGCTAAGTTCTCCCAGTCCCACTTAGTGGGCGCGTTCATATTTTAGTTCATTAGACGAATTGAATCAAGAGTTTCTTTCGGCTTATTAGTCTTTCGAACGTTGATATTAAGTTAATTAGATGAACCTAAAGGACACACATATTTGTTTCTGTAAACACGTATCTTTAGAAGATTTGTGTTAATGAAGAGACGTGTACCATGATATCCATTCGGATGCTATGGTTTACATTCAATTATAAATATATGGATATATAATTATGTACATACTTAGTTATAATTACAATTTCAGTGTGTGTTTATAAAAAATAACATGGATGTCATACCTCTCTATCAAGAAGAAGTTGAACCTCTTCAATCCCTTGATCCATTGTGTCCTACAAGTTCAGTACGGAAAAAATTTAAGGTTATAGAAAGTCAAACTATATGTAGATCAGAAGTTTATATTATGAGAACCATTTTTTCAACAAAAAAAATAAAAATAAAATAAAAGGAATAGAATAAATGTGCGAAACCTGAAACAACTCATGGATTGTTATTACCTTTCAAGAACCATGATTGCACACATGGTATAATGAAGCTTGTCACGTTTATCATACAATCCGGTTCCATTCTTTGCTGAAAGCTATATAGTGCATAAATGCGTTCAGTTCCAAAAAGAGATCAAATGACTAGATACATTGCAATTCTTTTCTAAATTTAGTACGAAGAAAGGATATCTTACTTCAGGAGGAAATTATCTTAGAAGTGCAGAGAAGAATGTTGGTGTCCCAATCCTCGTGTCGAGTTCTCCTTTCAGCTGCCAGTTTTAAGCAGAAGTACATAATTAAAAGTCAGTGCATAAAAGTCATTAACTACCGTCAAAGTTTGAGCTGAAACTCATATATAACAATGATACTTATATGTGGTATCATAATTCTATACTATAGTAAGCATACCTTATTGACAATTAGCTTCACAACCAACACCCTTCGCTGGTTAAACGCTCAACAGATTCATTCATATGCGCCGTAACCTCAAGATCGTGCTCAATTCCTTTCAACAGTGCCTATTTAATAATCTTAGGTTATATATATTAACATAACAACATTACTTATGCAATTAAACTTAATGTAATTCATGTATTGTACTCAGATTCGAGCTCATTTATTATATTGTACCTAAACTCTAGCGCTACTGCTAAAAGCTTTTGGCATTGCTAAAGGGGCCTCAGTCTCTAAACAACAACCTAAAAGCTTTACAACATTTATAAAAAAGTGATTTTTTTTTACGTAACTTGTAGGGATTCTACTATTTGTCTCATATAATTTTACTCTCGTCCGAATAAACTAATCAAATGAAATTTCCTCGGCCCATAATCAACTAATTACAGCAACAATAATAAAAACATGCATTCTAATTTCAGTAGAGGACTAAAAATGTGAACTGTTCGCATTATATTACATATCACGAATCAATAAACTTATGAACTAATAAGAGTTTTAACCATTTACGAATCAATAAACTTATGAACTAATTACGAATCAATAAACAACAAAACTTATGAACTAATTACAAATCAATAAACAACTAAACTGCTTCGAGCAATTACTGTCCCATATGAACCATTTTCGGTGCTTGAAGTGGTTAACTACTCAACCAAGCTAAATATGTCTCGCACATCAATAGAATGTTAGAACTGTGGGCCTCTTTTCCATGTTGTGAACATATTATGTGGAGGAAGTGACATATTTAACCATTAATTTGGTTGGTGACTATTTGGATATTATTGTGTTTCCTTTTTGTTTTGATATAGCGAATTGTATGAAAATTAGTGATTGAGACAAAATAGTACCAGCATGGCGTCTCAACAGATGTGTTCTTGGCATGTTTTCTGTCACCAGAATCAAATAAGCAAGCAGAAACACAAAAATCACCTAGCTTTATTGCATAATTTGCTGCAGTAAAGAAAGTGTAGGTTGTCCCTTTGGCCCCAACTCTTCTTGTTCGATTAATCTTATGAGAAAAATGTTCAAGTGAACCTGGGAAATCATAATTGATCACATATTTCACGCCCTTCAAATCTGCAAGTAATTCATAATCATACCAGTAATGTAATTTCAAAAAGATTAAGTGGTTTTGCGTTAAACGTACCTAACCCACGAGGTGCAATGTCTATTGTTGTCATTATAGGACTTTTACCAGCTTTAAACTCCGATAAAACCCTATCCCTTTCTGCTTGACTTTTGTCTCCATGAATTAATAAAGCAGGCCAACCATCCATCCTGAGTTGACGTGTAATTTGGTCACAACCCTTTTTAGTGTCCATAAATATCAAAATTCGACTACCATCCATTAGTTGACAACTATTTGCTGACACAACCTAATAGTTACAAACGCATCAGCAAATAGTTGTCAACTTATAAACTTTTTTCACACAAGTATTATAGTAGATAAACAGCCAGCAAAGGAAGTTAATCACACATTTCAGTTTATAAATATTATGATCATTCATTTAGAAATGACCTTGGGTTTTGCGGCGCCTGCAAGCGTCAGTTTCATTTGAAACGACAGAGCTTGGACCCTAATTATCGTTTGTGTTTGCAAGAGTAACAGAGCTTGGACCCAGATTATCGTTTGTGGTTGCAACAGTTAATAATAATTTATACTTTTATACGTATGCTGCGAATAACTATAATAGAGGTCGTGAAAGCCACAACTTTTATAATGTTGATGTCAAGAAAAATTGGGTGTTCCCATATTGCATTAAATCAATTAGGGACCGCAATATTCACAGAAATGGCACAAACCCCCAGGTAGATGTAAACAAATTCAATTCATTATTGAAAACAAAAGCAGACAATCAACATTAGTATACTGACAAAATCTGAATCTTGCCAAAATAAATACAAATTTCACAAATGCTTCTCAGTCATCAAAATATCGATCAAAGCCGGCTAATTTCACATCACCAAGAACAAACACAACTGAATTTGGTACTACTCCCACTGGACCTCCACCTGGAGTCGCCAAAAAGTTCATTAAAAGTCAAAGCTTTAGTCCAAAGTCAAGTCCGTCTAGTCCTGCTGCAAGTGACCAGGTTGTGAAGTGTTCTCCTGTGCTAAGTTCGATAAGTGTTAAAGAAGCTGGAAAACTGTTTTCTTATATGGAAGTTGCTTTAGCTGCACCTGGTATTATTGTGAAGGCTCTGGCTGAACAATTACCAAAACCCTCCACCCGTGAACAATGATGCAACTAAAACAAATCTAAAGAATGATGAGGTTGAAAAAATTTATAAAGAAGTAATTGTCAAGGAACTAGAAAAACCTGAGCCTGATAAACCTGAACAAGCAAAACCCAAGCCTGAAAAAGTGTTGGAGTCAACAGTCACTGAAGAACTTGATACTTCAAAGATTTCAGAAACTGATGAAAAATTGACCAAAAAAATGACATTAAAGAAGTTGAAATTTCTGAATCAAGTCAAGACGACTCAGAAAAAGTCGATATTTCTGAGTCAGAACAAGATGGCCCGAAAGAAGTGACTGCAGAAAAATTAAAGATGAAAAGGAGGTAACCAAGAAGCTTTCTGTAGCTGCACCACCGTTTAATCCATCAAACGTTCCGGTTTTTGGGTCACTTCCAATACCATTAAATGACCATGTAGGAATATTACCGCCACCTGTCAGCATACCTAACATTGTCACAATCAACACAGCTCATCGATCACCACATCAGTCAGCAACATCCAGGGTTCCATATGGTCCACGTCTTTCTGGTGGATATAACCGATCCTCAAACCGGGTCCTACGTAATAAAACCGGCATATGACCTTGTGGTGGATGGAAGTCAGATTAGTCCTCCAAGAATTATGAACCCACATGCAGCTGAATTCGTTCCTAGTCAACCTTAGGTTCATAACTGTTACATAGTTTCACCCGAAGGGTACCATCTTGTTATAAATGGGTTCCCAGCTGGTCAAAATGGTTACCTCGTGTCCCCAATTGACTCAGTTGCATCGCCGGTTGACTCAGTAGAATCTCCATCAGTAAGCACTCAAGAAGTTGTTGCCAAAATAGAAGAAAAGAAAGAGGCAAATGTGGAAACTGTAGGTCAAACACAATCTGATCAGATAGAAGAAAAGACTGCTGATAATATTAATGAGTCAGCAGAAACTATTGCTAAAAATGACGAAGAGGAACCAATCAAGCGTTGGGGCGATTATAGTGATGGTGAACCCGAGATAGTTGAGAATGCAAGTTAGAAGGGAAATATTGGAACATTTTTTTTGTGAGTGAAATGGTTTGTTAACATGAAGGGGGTGTTTAGGTTACCTTATTATGCTTATTTTAAGCAATTTACTTCAAATGTTCCTAATGCTTTTTGAAACATGTAGCCTAAACATTCTGGAAGGTAGCAAGGATTGGCAGCTTCACCCCATATTAAATAGTACAAAGAGATATGAAGTACTTACTATTCATACAAATAAACCGTAAAAACGTTTATTAATATTTTGCGATCTCTTTGTGTTTTGTTGATAACAAATATAATGTTATCATAAGTAAAATTATAAGGATACATGTTACTTTTGTAAAGCATTTACATATAGTCACTTAATACAAATTGTTGTAATAAATCATTTGTTGTAATATTTTATTAGGATGGGTAAAAATCACAACCCATGGATCATATCCATAACCCATGGCATTGACCCATACCCATTTGACTAGATGCATTGCATCTATTAGATACATTGTATCTAATGAAATACCCATGGACCAACCCATAACCCATGACCCATGACCCATAACCAAAAAACCCATGGGCAAAGAGGAGCGTCCCACGAATCCCTAGCTTTACACTAGACGGATCCCTTAAGGGAGGGATCCGTGGGATCCGTGGAACAGTGGCAAGTTTTGCCTATAAATAGAGAGCCATTTCTTCATTTCTACTCACCCCTCTTCTTCCTAAATCTCTCATATATTCTTACTCTCTTCTAACAAAAGATCACTTGATCTAAGAGAGTTGTTCTTCTTTCTTCTAGTGTGATTCTCATATAGGTCCTTCTCTAAGGTGAGATCACGAGCTTACTACAAGTCATCCAAGCAAGGGGTCCTTGATTGATTTGTTCCTCCACAAGATTTCTGTAGCAAAGATCTTTTACTTGATATTTCACATAGTTGTTGTGTAATAGTCGTGTTGGTTTGATCCTCCGTGTTACGGACTCGATATTTAGATTTGTACCGGAAAAAGGTGTAAGCAACGTTGTGTAGGCTTCTCCGCCAAGTTGAAGGAGTTTGTTGACATAGTGCTTGAACTCTCGAGTAGGTGACTCGGGGAGTGGAGTAGGGAAAGGAAGGTGTCCTTGTAGTAGAACCACTATAAATCGGTTGTGTCATTGCTTTCCCTTGCTTTACTTTATGTACATTCATTATTCTTAGATCTATACTTTGTCCTCATCCATACGATTTCACATAACATCGAATCTAAAGTTTTTGAAACTAACGTAAAATCGACAAAACTGTTCAACCCACCCCTTCTAGTTTTCCACAATTGGCATCAAGAGCTAAGTTTATAAAAGTTTTAAAGTAAACCGTATTTTAAAAACTTTTCGATCACTATGGGTTCTGAAAACTACAAGGAAGGGCACTCTATGAAACGACCACCACTACTTGAAACTAATGGTTTTATATATTGGAAAAATAGATTTGAAACGTATGTGAAGTCAAAAGATATTGATCTTTGGTACATCATTGTTAAAGGCGATTTTGAAGCTACAACAAAAGATGATAAAGGAAATTTAGTTAACATACCTCATGATAAACTCTCCGATGAAATTAAGAAAAAGCTTTCCAAAAATAGTGAAGCTAAAATGGTTTTGTATAATGCTTTACCCAAAAAGGAATTCGAAAGAATCTCCATGCTCAAAACCTCTAAAGAAATCTGGAATTCTTTAGTTGTAACTCATCAAGGTAATCAACAAGTGAAAAACAATAAAATAGATCTATATGTTCAAGAATATGAATAATTTTCAATATCGGATGAGGAAACTATAGATCATTCTTTTGCTAACTTTAATACTATAATTACATCTTTACAAGCACTTGATGAATCTTCTTCTAGCCGTAACCATGTTAGGAGATATCTAAGGGCACTTCTATCCAAGTGGAGATCTAAGGTGACGGCAATCGAAGAGTCAAAAGATTTGACAATCCTCACCCTTGATGAACTCATAGGCAACTTAAAGGTCTATGAGCTTGTCCTTGCTAAGGATTCCGAAGCCTCGAAAGTGAAAGAGAAGCACAAATCTCTTGCCCTCAAAGCCAAGAAGGCCTCAAGTGATGAAGCGAACTCCTGTTGGGATAGTGATGACGAGGAGTATGCCATGGCGGTAAGGGACTTCAAAAAGTTCTTTAGAAGGAAGGGAAGATACGTTAAACAACCGTATGACGACAAGAAAGGATTCCGGAAAAGCAAAGAGGACGAGAAGCCAAGGGATGATCGTGCTTGCTTTAAATGTGGGGACCTAAACCACTTCATTAGTAAGTGTCCCAAACACGATGATCAAAAGGCATTCGTGATCGGCTCGTGGGGAATGAGCGAGGAGGAGGACGAAGAAATTTGTCTCATGGCAAAGGACGAGGTATGTCACGAATACTATAGTAGCTCATCATTAGATGATGACTCATTGCATAATGAATACGATAAACTTTGCAAAATTAGTTTAAAAGTAATCAACAAAAACAAGTTTTTGAAAAATCAAAACCAACGTTTAGAAAAGGAAGTCATAGAGTTAAAGGCAAAGTTAAAACGTATAGAAAAGGCAAAAATAGCAAGTGGTAAATGTGAACTTTGCTTTCAACTTCAAACACTAGTTGATCACCTAGATTCTAAGATTGCTAGAATGAACACTAATACTTTAGATATGATTTTAGATAGTGTTAAAACAGGAAACAACCAAAAGGGTCTAGGTTTTCAAGAAACTAATGCATCAACTAGTGAAAACAAAGAAGTACAGTTCGTTAAGGCTCTAGAAAAACAAGCCACTGTTGTGGCGGATCCCACGGATCCCACGAAAAGGGAACCGGCTAGTGTACAGCCAGGGATCCGTGGGTCTGCTGAAACAAACAGTGGTAATAACATAGCTTCTTCTTCTAGAACTGATTTTGTTATTGTTAATAAGAAGAAACCAACTCATATTACCACTAGAAAACCACCCCCAAAATATAATCCATTTTTTGCAAGAAACAAAGCTCCATCATTTTCAAAACCAAACACATCTAGGAGACCTAATAATGTTTACCCGAGAAGTAACCATCAAATGGGATGGAACCCAAATATGCAAAATAGTTTTCCATTTCAAAACTTTGCACCATGAAATGCATATTCACCTTATCCATACATGTCTAACATGAATGGAATGTTTAACACTAATGGACCCGTGAACAAATGGGGACCAAACTTTTGAGTTAATTGTTTTCTTAGGTGTGCTTAAAGGTTGACCTAGATCCGGATGAATGGGTCAAGGATAGCGGGTGCAAGAGGCACATGACCGGCAATAAAGATCTATTCTCCACATATGAATCCTTCAATGGAGGAAATGTGGTGTTTGGAAATAGCAAAAGCAAAATCATCGGTAAAGGTATGATTTCTAACAAATCTCTAACCATTAACGATGTTTGCCACGTAGAAAACCTAAACTTTAACCTCTTAAGTATAGGACAAATATGTGATAAAAAGTGCAATGTACTTTTTACCGAAACCGGTAGTAAGATATTAAAAAATGGCATAACCATAGGAAGAGAAATTGGGAAACATGGTGTCTATGTCATTAAAATTGGTAATGAACCTAAAGACAAACTTTGTCTTACTTCTATGGATGATACTTCGACCTTATGGCATCGAATATTGGGTCATGCCAATATGCGACTTCTTCAATCGCTATCATCCAAAGATCTAGTAACAGATCTATCTAAATTAAAATATGAACATCACTTTTGTGATGCTTGTAATGTAGTAAAACAAGTCCATTCTAGTCATAAAGCTAAAAACATGGTGTCTACAACTAAGTGTCTAGAATTACTACACATGGATTTATTTGGTCCATCTGCTATCCAAAGTTATGGAGGAAACTACTACACTTTGGTCATAGTGGATGATTACTCTAGATACACATGGACTAAATTTGTAAAGAACAAAACTGAAACATTTAATTACTTTGAAATATTGAGCAAGAAAATCCAAAGACAACTAGGAAGCCCTATAGTGTCTATTAGAACAGATCATGGTAGGGAATTCGATAATGAAGTGCAATTTGGAGCTTTTTGTGACGCTAATGGTATTACTCCCAACTTCTCGGCTCCTCGCACTCCACAATCGAATGGGGTAGTTGAAAGAAAGAATAGAACCCTACAAGAAATGAGTCACACCATGCTAAATGAGCAATCCATACCTCAAAAGTTTTGGTGCAATGTCGTTGATACTTCAACATACATACTTAATCGAGTCTTAATTAGACCAATCTTAGGTAAAACTCCATACGAGTTACTTAGACGTAAAAAGCCTACGTTAGATCACTTTAGAGTGTTTGGTAGCAAATGTTTTCTTCTTAACACTAAAGATTACCTCACAAAATTTGATCCTAAATCAACCGAAGGTATCTTTTTAGGTTACTCTCCTAATAGCAAAGCTTACGTCATATTAAATAAAGAAACAATGAAGGTAGAAGAGTCATTAAAAAACCCTCTCCACCTCTTGTCGATGACGAGATTATTGAAAGTGAAGCTATTATAATAAAGAAAAAGATAAATGAAGAAGAAGAAGAACCTTCAAATAGTGAACTCATAAATATCAAAGAGTCCAAAGATCACCCCGTAGATAAGGTCATAGGAAAATTAAACGAAAGAACCTTAAGATCTCAAGTCCAAAAAGGGGGAGATTGTTAATACAAATAAACCGTAAAAACGTTTATTAATATTTTGCGATCTCTTTGTGTTTTGTTGATAACAAATATAATGTTATCATAAGTAAAATTATAAGGATACATGTTACTTTTGTAAAGCATTTACATATAGTCACTTAATACAAATTGTTGTAATAAATCATTTGTTGTAATAGTTTATTAGGATGGGTAAAAATCACAACCCATGGATCATATCCATAACCCATGGCATGGACCCATACCTATTGACTAGATGCATTGCATCTATTAGATACATTGTATCTAATTAAATACCTATGGACCAACCCATAACCCATGACCCATGCCCATAACCAAAAAACCCATGGGCAAAGAGGATCGTCCCACAGATCCCTAGCTTTACACTAGACGGATCCCTTAAGGGAGGGATCCGTGGGATCCGTGGAACAGTGGAAACTTTTGCCTATAAATAGAGAGCCATTTCTTCATGTCTACTCACCCCTCTTCTTCCTAAATCTCTCATATATTCTTACTCTCTTCTAACAAAAGATCACTTGATCTAAGAGAGTTGTTATTCTTTCTTCTAGTGTGATTCTCATATAGGTCCTTCTCTAAGGCGAGATCACGAGCTTACTACAAGTCATCCAAGCAAGGGGTCCTTGATTGATTTGTTCCTCCACAATATTTCTGTAGCAAAGATCTTGTACTTGATATTTCACATAGTTGTTGTGTAATAGTCGTGTTGGTTTGGTCCTCCGTGTTACGGACTCGGTATTTAGCTTTGTACCGGAAAAAGGTGTAAGCAACGTTGTGTAGGCTTCTCCGCCAAGTTGAAGGAGTTTGTTGACATAGTGCTTGAACTCTCGAGTAGGTGACTCGGGGAGTGGAGTAGGGCAAGGAAGGTGTCCTTGTAGCGGAACCACTATAAATCGGTTGTGTCATTTCTTTCCCTTGCTTTACTTTATTTACATTCATTATTCTTAGATCTATACTTTGTCCTCATCCATACGATTTCACATAACATCGAATCTAAATTTTTTGAAACTAACGTAAAATTGGCAAAACTATTCAACCCCCCTTCTAGTTTTCCACACTTACTTTTCCTTGTTGACATCGGAACAAAAACAAAGGAGAAAGATATAACGATTTAAAAACACGCGTAGCGTATTTCAAGAAATAGTTGAGATAATTTAACATACCATAATTGGTTCACATTGGCAAGATGCCCAAGTAACAACACCACTTGAACCACAGCCTCTAAACCACACCTCCTGAATCACACCCCCTAAACCATAACCAAACACCTATATTTCAGCCCTCAAGTTAGCACATTGTTCACTTACAATAGATAAATAAAATTTGCATACAGATTCTTACTATCCAATCATGTACCTTTCTATTCCATCTGTTGTCTGGCACATGATTATATCCAATCATGTACCTTACACAACATGTGTAACTGTCATTTCAAGGTATGAGATAAATAAGCTGATAAGTTATTAAATTACCTCGCGTTGTCAAGGGTGCATGGCTGTTATTTTCATGTATAAGTGTTGTGACCTGCAACTGCATGTCCGCTTACACCTAAAATGACAATAACTATTGGAAAATTAATATAAGGTACTATGCGAGTCTGACACTGGTAAAAAGAAAAAAAGGAATCAACTATTCATCATGCGTCAATTCAACGGTAACCGAAACTAAAGAATCATGTGTATGTTCAGATCAGTAGTAACCAAAACGTGATTGCTACCAATATTCAGCAATACGTACTAAAATAGCAGTTCGTTGTCAATCAATCCAGTTCACGCGTCGATTCTACATCAGATGCAACTCCACAGCTGATTAGGTCCCCTCGGTCCCTTCATCAATAAAGATATATGTTGCAGCATCGGTGTTTCCAGGTGGGTAAATCTACCTATTCTAGAGTCTTTTTTTTCCTATTAGGACATGCAAATAAGCTCAAGACTTAAAGTTTAGTGTGCAAATAGTAAGATACTCGAAAGTAAATATGTGTGAATCTAAGCATAAACTAAAAAGTGTAGAAATCACAGGTTGTCAATAAATTTGTTTACTTCTCAATTGTCATTATAATATATAAACCAATGGCTTCAACACTACATTGGAAACTAAAGGTGGACCTGATACATGAGAATATCACATACAACTCACAAAATAACTAACAGGTGCAATTGATGCCTTATATGTAAGCATTCTTCACAATATCCTTGAATCAAAAACACAAGGTTCTATCATCTTCGATGAAAATCATCACATTGTCTAATACGTTTTTAAAACGCAAGCTTTTGTCACCTTACATGAAGAATTATTATTTATGAGCCTAAGTATTAGATCACATTGAAATCAGCGATGTATGTTACATCACACACATTCATTCCGTACACAGTAAAAATTCAAACAAAAACATCAATCATCTCTAAGAACTCATGACCTAATAAATTACACTTACTACGTGTCTATCACTCAATTAGCTAAACAATGAATCACAATCTCATCGTGCTTATACTTTTACATATTATAAAATTTACACAGGCTCGTTCCATACACACTTTGTATACACTAAATTTGAAGATCTGGTGCAGGTTCAATCTTAATAAAAGGACAATATTATGTTTGTAAATTGAAAAACAAAGATAATGAGACCATATAAATAAAGAATATTTTCAACATAAGAATAAATATCAAGATGTATATAACAAAGATAATCAATCCCTATAAATAAAGCATATTGTCGACATAAGAAATATCAAAAAGTGTATACGATTCACCCAGTAAACCTACTTGATCAAGAAAATTATCATATTTGCAAATAAAACTCAACCTGCACTTAAGAGATACATTCCATCTTCTGTGGCTTTCAATCCATTTACAACACCATAATAAGCAGAGGCACGATTGTGGTGTAATATCTTTATATGTTATCCAATTACTGTGAAAGCTAGCCTTGTAAAGGAAGAACAAAATGGGTTACTGAGTTTTCAGTCTTTTTTTTAATCCAGAAGTGGTGAAAATAACATTAACAACGAAAAGTGTATAACAATATGAAATTAAAGGCATTGTTTCATACAATATTAATTTAACGAAAACTGTATATCAATCTGAAACTGAAGGCATTGTTTCGTACAATATTAATTTACATCTAATACAAATTTCATTACAAATATATAAGTAGTCATAGCTAACAGAATTACAAAACTTACAACAAAGTGACACGGGCATAAACTAAGTTAGATTGAGAGAAAATATAAACATAAACGATATTTGAAGATTCGTGTACATTAGCTTTAACTTGCTATGCGTATACCTGTTTGAATCGGTCAATGCGTTTTTTGTGTGCGCATATACAACTTCTCCAAGGAAGCGGATAACGGACATGTCTCAAGAAATTTGTTATGCTGGCTATGTTCCTATGTTCAGTGGTTGTATATGTATCCGACAAACTATTTTCACAAACCATATGCGTGTATGTTTTAGTATTTTGAAGCATCCATGTATAGCGACCAGAACTACCGACAAGAATTCGTGTCACCATATGAGTATGGACTGCCAAATACATAAGAGAATAAGAATTGACGCAACTGAACTGATATTCAAAACAATATAACTAAAGAGCAATGTGCTTACATGTAGGCCTACTTTCTTGGTATTATTCTTAACTGAGTTAGTCCATGTATCATCATCTTTTATCCTAGAACCAATAAAAAAACATTGGTGACATTTTATTTTATTTTCAATCCACGCGATACTTGTATTGAGTCTTTCAACAGACAAGTCACAGTGCCTTAGGCTTATCTCAAATATCGAAATATGAGATGGATACGATAACTTACTTTTGAAGCCTCTTGTGAAGCATATAACACAAATATTGAGATGGCCATAAAACTATAACAACTGAATGATTTGGTAGCTTTTCTTTTAGATAAATCTTCTATAAAAGTTACCTACACAAACCTAATACATGAATACCAAAAAACGTTGTTAGATGAGCATTAGAAGTGAACCATCTACAAACCGCATCAAGAGTCTAAACTAATCATAAAATATATAATAATTAATTAAACACCCAATCAAACAATCAATCAATTTATTTTTATAAAATAACAACTTCACAAACCTGGTTAATCGAAAGTGATGATAAAATTCGTTTGGTGCATCATATGTGGTCTTGATTAATCTGTCAAAAACACACAAAACATAAAAAGATATTAAAAAAAAATATATACGTACAAAACATAAAAAGAGACTAAAAAAATAATTATACGTGTGATGAAGATGTAGATTTGATGATAAACGAAGATAAACATGGTAAAGATTGAGAAGATAAACATGGTATGGATTTTGTGAATATGCGATTTTTAATTGCTTCAGTTTTGTTAGTGCAAAATTGTAGGGGTGTAGTTATAGTTAGTGAAATGATTAGTCGGATTTTTGTTAGTCTATATCAATTTGGGAATGCAACTGTATGTTACAAAACCTGTCATGCTCCACTGGTTGTAGCGGTCGTGAGTAGATGCCAAAACCCGGGTTCGAATCTTTCTATGCACAAAATTTTTGAAAAATTTAATTATACCGAATTTAAGTGCCATAAAATCTTTGCTTAGGTGGTTTAATTGTGATGACATGGATTTATGACGTGGCACTATGGGATGCCACGTGGAATAATATGTGGCATGCCTCCTCTTATATATAATGTATATATATATATATATATATATATATATATATATAGAGAGAGAGAGAGAGAAGGTTTTTATTTTTAGAAGATTGAGAAGGTTTTCAAAAACGATACATTTTTAACTTTGATTCATGTTTTTCAACCGTAAAACTCATTTTAATGTGATTAAAATTTAAAATGTGTAAAAAAAATTTGAATCAATGTTAGAAATCTCTCGATTTTGCGATATATGTAGAATACTGAATCATCTGTACAAATTTAATGAATCATCATCATAACTCGATTTTAACAATGATTTGTGAATCAAATTTGTGATTTATAGATTCGATTCACCATAAAATGATGTTTACTTGTGAATCAAATAAAAAACATGAATCAATTTACTCAAACGAAGATTTCTCAATCTTCTCAAAATAAAAACCTTCTCAATGGAACCGGAGCCTATATATATATATACATATATATATATATATATATATATATATATATATATATATATATATATATACATATATATATATATATATATACATATATATATATATATATATATATATATATATATGTATTCTTATTTTTTTCATTTATAAAATATCCTTTAACCATTTTTTAAGAAAAGAAATAGCAACAATGTTCGACGACTCAAACGTGTTCAGTATCGATTAATCTTGAATAAGAATATCAACTGTACTATACATCGTTTCATCTAAACGTAAACTTCTATATATATTGATCAAATGACATAATAAAATCCAAACCAATAAAAGGATATTTTGTAATTGTTAAAAAAAATAATAATAAGAATAAGGGTTACATCGTTATTTTATATATCAATTATAATTATTAGACATTTTTTTCGATTAAATATATATTTAAAATAATCATTTGGATATATATGACAATTTTAAGGCTTTGGAGAGATATATGTGCAATTTTGAGTTTTATATATACATAACAATAAGCCGGATTGTCGGAGCCCAACTTTGGGTCTATTCCGGTTTTTTCCAGCCTAAAACGTAAATTAATGTTTTGGTACGCGACCTGTTCTATTCACCGTATCTCACACCTTTCTTCTTTCCCACAGCTCCAATCGGGTGATAGTCCGAGCACCAGCGAACCGGCCAATTAACCGACGCCCGATCCAAATTGATGGGTTTTGTGGATGCTACAGTTGTCTGTGATGGAGTGACCAGAGAAACACATAGGAACTCTATTATTTTAATCCAATGGTTGTTGTGTGATTGACATATGTTACCTTCTCCAGTTGAAACCTTTCTCATAGCCACAAGTTTTTCCACTGTTTGTCTTCTTGCTTTATATACTTTGAGAGTAGGTAAATCGATTGTTTTTTTATTAAAAGAAGTAGATCAACTTTATTGTGTGAAGAAACTGTTTTTGAGAAAGCAATATTCATACTAGGCATGAAATCTTTTTTTATGTTCCTGTTAATTTTGTGATCTAAGATTTAGGCTTTTAGTTGATGCAATTTCTCTTATTATTGTCATTTTGGTCTATGCAAGTATATTAGGGTTATTGTTTTAGGGTTACAAATTTATAAGCCTTATTACACTTCCTTATGTTAGGATAACTTAAGATGCATTTTTTAGGTTGCATGGTGATGATGATTAAATCGAAGCACAGTTAGACACACTCCTTTAAATCATGCAACTTATATTAAAATAACTTAACATGGCTATTTTAGTTTTCATAATTGAGACAATTTTTGGTGGTGTGTGAATGATGGTTAGATTAGCTTATTTTCCCTGCTTATGATGTTATTTATTTTATAGAGCTGATAAGGATTATATATATATTTTTGGTAGGACTGTATGGCTATTTTGTTGCTGGAACATGCTGGGTGAAAACGGCTTGTATCTTGGCGGAGCATCAAGATTAGGTTTATGTGTTCTGTTGCACGTGACAAGGGAAAGAGTTGCTTGAGATCAGATTTGCAGCCACGGCTGGTATCTGGCTCCAAACATGGTTGTAGCCAGTGTTGGTTTGGATTTGGTTCTAAATTTGCACGCTTCAACCAAATTTGGAGAAGAGGCGTGAGTTGTGGTTTATTGTTGACATTTATATTGGCGTGACAGGTTGTTATATTTCCAACCAAGGCGTGGCATATTATTACATATGCAGCCATGGCGGGGAAAATGATTACATTTGCAACCATGGGTTTGGGATACCTGGTCAAGTGGTTAGTTGGTTTTGGTAGGGCAAAATATTCCCCGTATCTTGGCAGGGCAACCTGTTAGAGTTGCAGCCATGACGGGTGAATCCATTCTTTCCTAATTGTTGCCATATCTAAGCTTATATTTGAAAGTCTAATATCATGAGCGTGTGGGCAATGATCTGTTATTGTATGGCATGTGTTGTGTTATGTGTAGGCATGTTGAAGGTTGTCTGCTTCATTATGTGTGCCATGTTTGATCAACCGTAAGGTAAGTTTAACGTTGAGGTGATGTGTATCTTGGCTGGGCAAATCACTGTATTTGCAGACATGCGTGTTACCCTTCTTTTTACCCCTAGTTGCCTTCATGTGTGTCATAAGCCAATGGTGGTTAATACCCGTGTCTTACCGTGGCACCATCTCATAAATGGTGCTAGCAGCCATGTTGGGTTGACATTGGTCTAGTGTTGGTATGGGTACCATCTGTGGAAAAGCGATGGGCATCTTTGATGCCGTTCCAGTATCTCATGGATGCTGATTTCAGACATGGTTGGTCGGCTTTGTCTTCTCAACCTCGGTGTACAAAACGTGGTTCGTGTGTATCCTGTTAAATGTGCTATAGCTAAATCCGTGTTTTGGCTTTTTGAGGCATTCACGAAATTCATGCCAAAGACCTCTTTCATGAGTGGGTCCAGTGCGTACACGTATCTTGGCAGGGTAGCCATGTCTGGTTCATGGATGCAGCCATGGCGTGTGTGCTTCTGGCTGCTCAAAAGGTTGCATGTTTGAGCCTCATTTTTAAATACAAATTGACGGGCCTGACTTCCTAAGCTCAGTCTATAGAACAGGTTGCGCACCCGGCTTGCTGAATGTCCTATAACAAGAGAAGGTTATGACACGCGTTGAATAGTTATAGGCGGGTACCAAAACAATGTTTTAGGGTTTGGGCTTTGAAAACACGGAAAGGACCCAAAGTGTGGGCTTAACCAATCCCACTTATTATTATGTATATATTATATGATCCGTGTTTTGGCTTTTTGAGGCAATGATGAAATCCCTGCGTAATACCTCTCTCATAAGTGTGTCTGTTGTGTGCACGTATCTTGGCAGGGTAGCCACAGCCGGTACGTGGATGTGGCCATGGCGTGTGATCCTTGTCGCTTAAAGAGTTGCAGGCCTGAGCCTCATTTGTAATTCCAAACTCCTTTTTTGTATAAAAATAAAACTTCACTTATGAGCCTGTGGAACCACTGTTAACAGTAAGAAACTATGATGTTGTGTTTATCTTTGTTGTTCCTTCTTACCGATATTTCCACGCTTATTTTTATGTCTCTTGGCTGCATATATTTGGTTGTGTTTAAAAAAGCGCGCATCAGGCGCGCCTGATGCGAGATGCACTGCGATGCGCGGTTCTGTTGCATCAGACACAATGACGCATTGTGTTTACGGGATGTGAGTTGATGCGCGTGCATCAGGCACGCATCAGCGCTTTTTTGTGCATCATGTACTTTTGGCCGTATAACATAAAATTGGACTAAAAAATGTGTACTGGGCTTCTTCTCATGGGCTTTACTTTTAAGATATGGGTCAAATTTGATAAATTCCTTATAAACGATAAGACTTTTGATCTTAGTTTTCGACTATTTATATATTTTAGCGATATAGAATCGTGAACTATGAACATGCATGTTATCTTTTGACATTAAATGTGGTATAAATGTGTTATTAATGTGTTTTGTGCACTCTACATAATTTTTTTATAAAATTGTCGCCTCGGGTACGTGATGCGCGTGCATTCGCCTCGACACCTCATGCCTCAGCTTTTTTTTACCCTTATTGCATTGACGTGCAACGCACTTTTTAAAACCTATGTATTTGGATACGACAACCTATCGTTGGGCTGTATCAGCGTGTCTGTTGTTCATAAAATATTGTTCATGACTTCAGTTCGGGTTGAAGCAATGAACCATTTTAATATGGCCTGCTTCCGATATGTACATGGTGATGCTAACATAATGGGCGGTTCAAATATTTACTGCCTACTGTTTTGTTCAGATTTTACAGTGAGTAAATTGATGTATTTATGCCTGAGTTTGTCTCTGCTCTACAGTTTCATGAATCTTTTGCTAGGCCCGCTGGTGTGTCACCCATAGTTTATGTCTATAGAGATGTATATTATGAGTGATATATCATGTGGTCTAGCAGGTGTTTCGTATCTAAAGTTAGGTGTCGCTTGTTTTTTCAGAGCTTTTACCTCTTCATCTGCAAACCATGTCTGCAAAAGAAGAGGTGCATTTAAGCTCTTCATCTACAAGAAGAAGACCGTTTGTTTTTTATGCTATTGAAGTATTTCTTTCATTTTTCTTCTTTTTTTTCTTTTTCTTTTTTCTTTTTCACTAGTATTTTTATGCTATTGAAGTAACTTTTTTTTCCTTTTTCTTTTTCACTAGTTTTTTGTGCTATTGAGTGCAAAACAAGCAATCGCTTAAAATACGAAGTATTAAAGACAATACATAATTGTTCAAAATATACAAATATCGACCGTTTTTTGTGCTATAAACCATTTTGTCATATGGTTCAAATGGATCATTGGTTTTCTTACGTTTTGGTATTTTGTTTACGTTTTCGACTGTTTTTTACATTTTCGTCTGTTTTTTACGTCTTCGTCTGTTTTTTAAGTTTTCGGCCCCTTTTTTATGTTTTTGTTTGTTTTTATACGTATTTGTCCACTTTTTTACGTTTTCGTCTGTTTTTTACGTTTTCTATGGTTTTTTTACGTTTTAGTCCGTTTTTTACGTTTTGGTATGTTTTTTACGTTTTCGTCTGTTTTATACGTTTTCATCTCTTTTTGTTTACGTTTTTGTCTGTTTTTTTACGCTTTCATCTGTTTTTAACGTTTTTCAACGTTTTTTTTTACATTTTCGTCTGTTTCTTTACTTTTTTTTACGTTTTCCTCCATTTTCTATGTTTTTGGCTGTTTTTAACGTCTTCGTCCGTTTTTTTACATTTTAGTCCATTTTCTTACGTTTTCATCTTTTTTTTACGTTTTCATTTGTTTTTTTACGTTTTTGTATGTTTTTACTTTTTCTTCTAGTCCGTTTTCGTCATTTTTTACGTTTTCGTCCGTTTTCATCATTTTTTACATTTTCGTCTTTTTTTAACTTTCGACCGTTTTTTATGTTTTCGTCTTTTTTTACGTTTCGCCTTTTTTTAGGTTTTCGACCTTTTTTTAAACGTTTTCGTCTGTTTTCTTTCGTTTTCGTCGGTTTTCTTACCTTATCTTATGTTTTGTTAGGTATGATAAAATAACGTACAAAAAACTTATAAAAGTATATGAAAACGGATGAAAACGTAAAATAAACAGATGAAAATATAAAAAACGGACCAAAACGTAAAAATGAACGAAAGCGTAAAAAACGGATGAAAACGTAAAAAAATGGACGAAAATGTAAAAAAGTTGTAGAAAACGTAAGAAAACGTAAAAAATTGACGAAAAAGTAAAAAAAAATGAAACCGTAAGGAAACGGACGAAAACGTAAGAAAATTAATGAAAACGTAAAAAATGGCCGAAAACATAAAAAAAGGTGAAAACGAACGAAAAAAAAACGACGAAAACATAAAAACAGACGAAAACGTAATAAAAGGCGAAAACGTAAGAAAATGGACGAAAACGTTAAAAAACAGGCAAAAACGTAAGAAATCAGGTGAAAATGGATGAAAACGGACAAAAACGTAAGAAAACGGACGAAAACGTAAAAAACCAGACGAAAACGTAAGAAAACGGACGAAAACGTAAAAAACGGACGATAACGTAAAAACAATTAAAACGGACGAAAATGGACAAAAACGTAAGAAAACAGGTGAAAACGGACGAAAACGTAAAAAAATAGCGAACAAGTGAAAAAAGAGGCGAAAACGTAAAAAAATGGCGAAAAGGTAAAAGAACGGACGAAAACGTAAAAGAACGGACGAAAATGTAAAAAAACAGATGAAAACGTAAAAGACGGACGAAACGTAAAAGAGATGTAAGTTATTGAGAAAGAGATGTAGGAGTTGTGAAAGAAGAGGTAAGAAGTGAAATATAATGTCTGAAATTTAGAAGAGGAAAGAAGTGAAAAAAAGCACTTATGTCTGCAAAAAAACGAACAGAAACCTCTGCCCTCCTGCAGACAAAAGAAGTGAAAAGAGGAAAAAAGTGCTTATAGGGAAAAAACAAATGACACCTTAGTGTGATGCAGTTAAGTTATAGGCATATTACGATGACGCGCATTTGATGTTCAGCCTTCTGAGCTGAACAATCTTGGGTTATGTAGGGTATATTTGTATCATTGGCAATGATGAAAGCGTATACTATTTACTGTCTTGGCAAGCGTTGTTTGCCAACGCCCGTGATCTGGCCTGGCAATTACATGTTTGCACCTAAGCCGGGTTTAGGATACCGCTGCCATCATCGCCTACCTGGGCCTAATATGTAGTTGCTAATCACGTGTTGCTAATACTCGGTTTCGGTCACATGTCGCATAGCGCTTACTCCACTATTAGTTGCATGGGCTTTAATAGTCCATCGGCCATAACTGATATTAATGTTATTGTCGTCGGACTACTAGAACCCACGTGACTATAGCAGGCAGAAATAATTTACTGCATCAGAAACCAGCAGTACACAATGGATATTTGATGTATGTGATCACAAGTTCTGAGGTACGTAGCCCTTTTCGATCTGTTTGTGAAAACAATAAGATTTTGACACGTACCACGTCACATCTGCTCCCACTAAAAGTCCCGATCAGCGATATAATGTGTTCCACTAAAGAGCGTTGTAAGATTGAAGAGATCGCCTCGACAGGTAATCAGATGCAGGTTTCCTTTTCGACACAATCTCTTTAGTTTTACAGCTTTCTTTGTGAACTTGCAATATATTATTCATTAGGCCCTTTAGTTGAACTGGAATTGAAAGGGTACAAAATTAGCAACTCGACTATATTTTCATTTTTGGTTGTAGGGGTGTTTGGGTCACCTTATTTGAAGACATAAGTGTTAATATGACTGAAAGTATAGCATCAAATGGTGCCATGCTTGAAGGTGAAAAGATTTTTGAACTTTTTTGGGTTGCCTTTGATTCATTTCAATATATATTTCCAGAATTAGTTTTTGTATTTAAATTTCTTTTTGTTCTTATGGCCTATCGATACAGGTCTGTCCTCTCTTACAGTTTCAAAAGAAGTGACTGACAAAAAATCAGCTTACAAGAGATGATGAAGAAAACTCATGATCCAGAACGTGGAATTCCAATTTATATTAGACGAACCTGCATTAGAGGAGATTATTCATATCAAAGTGCTCAGCAACACAAGCATAGAGCGCTTACCTTTGGGTCATCAAAGGTAAACCATCACTTAAAACCCAAAACAAATGCCTTATGCTGCATAAATTTCCTAGCTAACATGCTATAATGTAACTCCAAAAGTTGGATGATACAACTTGATATAAAATGGAATGTCACATCATGTAAAATTGCAGATTTTTCATTTTAGTCGGTTTTGTTTCGTTTCATTTTTGATATTTTTGTTAGGTCACTAGTTTTACAACACAAGCTTACTAGAGAAAGAGATGAAGGTGGATGAACAAATACCAAACACACACACACGTATCAAAGAGAAAGGTTAAGGCGTAGAGTGTATGTGAAAGAGTAACTTGAACAACCAACCCTCAAATGAGGGTTTACAAGAGTTTATATAGGCAAGGAGCTAGGGCAACACTCCCTCTCCTTCCCTATTCCTTATTGGGCTTGGATCAAGCTTATGGGCCTTCTACATAAGCTTGACCTTAAACAAACATAAAGGCCATAATAAAGCTACCTATTACATATGAAATATAAATACTTGAAATACTGGTTAGGAGTGATTCCAACAATCTCCCCCTCAAGTATATATGAATGTAAACGGTGAAGGCGTTGATGTAATAGTAGCGGTGACGTCTTCTGACATTCTTCTTTCTTGTGAGAGGAATTGTATTGATTCGAACAATCTCCCCAGTGTAGAGAGATAGTTATCTTTGAGCAGTTATGCTTCGACGTCATCTTTAACTTTGTTCTTTGATCATTGTTCTTTGTGGTGAAAGTGATAGTATGTTGTTGTCTGCATCAGTCTGCCTCAGGTCTGCTTCGCTGCTCCAGTGTCTCCACGTCATTCTTCAACATGCTCACACGCTCTATGACGTTGGAATTCAGTACTGATGAAGTTCTTTTAAGTCTTTGACTTTGTAGATTCTTTGATTTGATGAAGAATCATTCTGACTGTTGTGTTGCATTCGAATAGAACTTCCATTAGTGATGATGTTGGCGTGAGCATGAGAAGAATCAGCACGATCATCCCGCTCCGGAGCTTCCATAAGAAGAAAACATTTCAAACGGTTAGTAATAAGCGGTTTCCGGCACTTACAAGTTTAAACTTCGAGAGTGTTAACAGCATAGTGTGAAAACACAACTCTAATTCTTACAAAGGCCGTTCCTGAACTGGAGTCCCACAAGTGAGATAACGCGATGTACCGAAGTACATCTACAGTTCAGATGAGTCGCTGAGGTACACCGAAGCATCACCTCACGACTGTAGACCTTTTGAGACACACTCCGCGTAATCCACGGGGAGTTACCAAAGTGACCTGCTGTCAGGGCTGTTTGATGTTGACCCTGGCAGGAGTTTCCATTCAATCACTGAGGATCACAGATGTGAACCTCTCATAAATGTTCTCGACAGATTGCTAAGATCTGTGAAGGACTCGATATGAACCACTGATAATCTTATTTGTTGATCAACAAGTGATTAAATGTCAAGTGTTCTTAAGAGATCTTTTGATGAATCTCGTGGCTCTAGACTCAATAGTGCGTTTTGGTTTTCCTGAGCGGAGACTAGGGAGAGGGTCTCCTTCTTCAATACCAGCGATCTCTAAGAGAAAGCCAATAGTTTATGTAGGGTTCCCTGTGAGAATGAAACAAGCTTCTGTTGAGAGAAACTTGAGTGGCTAAGAAGGTTTAGTGCATGCGTCACTGGGTCCATGACGACTTTTAATCTTCAATACCGGTGTCACTAAGTGACAACTAGTAGCATATGAATTGAACCCGGTGTCTGCCCTAAGTTGAGTAATCTGGAGGGCTATTTCTTTTCACCCTTTACTTTACATTTCTTTTTTATTCTTCAACTCCTTCTTTCTCCGATTCTCATTTTCTCCTTTTTACAATCATTCCTAAGGACTTCTAACACTAACTAATGGTAGTGTCCTTGGGTAGATCCCTCCAGCTCTGGCGGATCATAGGACGATTATTCCTAACCTTAGTCACCTTATAACTCCATGACTAACCTATGTTGCCATTAAAACCACTGTATGTGAAAAATATCTCTCAAAGGGTTTGTAAATGAAAAACATGTTTGAACCACTGTGAGAGATAAGTTTTTGCATAAATACTCCCCCTCCACATATGCTAAAGAGTTTTAATTGTTTAAATGCACAGTGAGGTAAGAGCGCGCACTTTTTGAATTGATCCACTAAAGATAGACAATCTCCCGCGAGACACGGTTACGTTGAATAGTTAAGGAGTTACATTGTCAGCTTTTAGGTGACAACTAGCTCTAATAACTACCTTGAAGGTGTAGACAAACCTCGAAAGGTTGTCAAACCCGTCAGAGTTCATGTCTATCAAGAGTTTCTCGAATGGTACTTTCTACTCAGACGAGTCCTTTGCGAGACACGTTTACATCACTAGCGAACTAGCTTGAAATTATTACCCGTCTAGGACAAGTCTTTTCGAGTTACAAACATTTTAGTACCGTCAATTCGTTGGTTAAGTCTGAGGTACACAGATTCATTTGCATTCTGTACAACATATTTCTTATCACACAAATTTTCTCCCCCTCAAAAATGGCATATAAAATGTTATTTTTGAACGTTTGAGAATAAATATGACCATTTTGAGTGTTGCGGGAAGATGACCACTGTGAACAATTTGTGAACAAAGTTTTAATTCAAATACTCCCCCTCAACTAGTGATATAAACGGTTGAGGTTTTGGAAAATCATATGGGGAAGTACTTGTCATTTTGAGCAAAACCTTGAAAAGTGAAAGGTTTGATAGGTTTTACTCAAAAATAAGAAGCTTTCGCTCCTTTTATAAGGATTGTGGCACTGAGGCGTACCACAGGGTCCTTTCTTGACAATTACGGGTTGTACACTGTTATGTGTGCACAAGCCATACACATATATAATCATACATCCAATATTATATGAAGGAAACAATTCAAGGGGTACCAGGAAGTGCAGTGATATTCCCAGGAGTGCGCACAGGGCGTTGAAAGCCGATGATGTTTCTCCTGAGTCGACCACCAACATAGCTTTACAATCGTCTGAACTGATCCCTTCTGAACAACCGTTCATCAATCATGGTGATGATGCGTCTCACATCCCTCCTTTCCTGAGAATTCCAGCGTTTAGGATTCCCAACTTTCAGGCGTATATCCTTCAATCTGTACGCCAATCCATCCCTAACCAGCTTCAAGGTATGATCTCCAAATTTGTGGAGTTCACTACACGCCATTAAGCAGTTTCTTTGAAGTTCACTGCAGTAAACAACGCCGAAAGGTTTGCTGATGAGCGTGAGTTGTGTAAGCTGGTTGATGTCGGGAAGATCAAGCTGTGGTGGAGTGAAGTTACACGTTTCTGATATGATTCAACAGCCATCTGGATATCTTCGACACGTTCTTTGATCACGATGCGTCTAATGAAGATGAGAACTGACTTGATAAATTCACGTTGAACTTCAGTCGAGAATTGTCTCATACGACCCTGTACTTTGGCAAGATACATGTCTTCGATGTCGTTGAGGGACAAGTTCTCAAAGTCAGCTTCGGAGAATCCATAGTCCTGTTCATCTTGTCGTTTGACTATGATATTCTTCAAGAATGTGTAGTCCCACTTAGACTTGAGATCAATATGTTTGATGGCCACGATGTCCTTGGAACTATACACTGCATGTTGAGACTTCTGAACCAGGCAGCTTCTGTAGTAGATTCTTCGGCGTTCAGGCCAATGATGAATCCCATACAATGCATCTTGGTCGTATGCTTGCACGTTGTCAGAAAACAAGTGATATGCACGTTCCTCGATAGCTATGCAGTTTGAGTAAATGGCCGTTGGGAATGGAAGAGTCAATGATGTAGTGTATTTTCTCGAACCATCGTCACCATGGAGAAGAAATTCCAGGTCTTTGTTGAAGAAATATCGGAAGGGAATCCTTGGTTCGTCTGCTTGGTCAATGGTCGGTAGAGGTTTGGTCCAGTCGGTGTAATATGGAGGGTTGTCCCTTTGTGTGAAGTCAATGTTTGCTTCCGGATTGAGCCAATCCATGTTGTTAGACATAGCTCGAGCGATGTTCTCAAGATGATATTCGACCTCGAGGGCGCTTTCAGAGCTGTCTTTCCATAGTTGAAAAGCTTCATTTTTGATTCGCTTCAACTCAGATTTTGTCATTTTCTTCACATGGAACTTTTCTTGCAAAAGTTTTGCATGCTCCAATGTTGAACCGTCTACCAATTCTTGGCCTTCATCAGGGTAGGGAGTTTGATTGACAAGTGTGGAGAACCATTCAAACTCTTCGGTTTTATCGTCATCTAGCCATGATACGACTCCGGGCTGAGTCGTCTGCTTCTTCTTTTTGGAAGGCTTTGATGATGATACTGGTTTCTGCACTTGTTTGGGTGAGGTGGGTTGTTGTCGGGGCTCAAGGACCTCTTCATCGTCACCACCCGTATACTCAAAGTAATCACCAGTTTTATGAGTCAGGGGTGGTAACTCGGAATCGTCCCGAGGTTTATCAGTAGAAGACCGAGGTGGAGGAGACTTTTGTTGAGAGGAAGTCCATGGTGGAGGAGGTGACATCGAAGTAGATTTACCAGACTGCTTCTGACGTTTAGGTGCAGAGTCTTTATCCTTATCATCGTCATCTCTTGGCCGTTTGGGTTGATCGGCTGACTCCTTGCATGATGAACTGAGTTGAAAAGCAAGTAGACCTTCGAAAAATTTAGCTTCATCCGAAGTAAACGTTCCAGATCGCTTTGACATTTGCATCACTAGTTTAGCGATTAACTCAGATTCAGAGAGATCAGCTTCTTTGGCCATTGTATGTTTAACCAATGCGACGATGTTAGGGGTGAGTTGTCTGGAAAATACTTCTCTAGTCACACCGGGGACAGTGTCGAGAAGAAACTTGTGGGTTTGATCTCTTGCTAACTTCTCCAGTTCCTTTTGGACTTTAGGAACGATATCCTGAAGGTACTTTTGAGTGTAACCTTCAATCATTTCATTCAGTTCCTCCTGACGATGACTTCTCATGAATTCCTGAATAGCTTTCCTATCTTTCCGCATCTTGTCATTCTCATCATGTAAGTACTGCATTTGTTCAGCATACCAATTAAGTTTTCTGTGGAGCATGTCCTTCTTTCTAACTTGTTTGACAGCTTTCACAATTCTTGCATGTGTTTGAGAAATCCAAGATTTAGGTGGTTTCTTCACGGATTTGGATGATGATCTGGTTGACTTCGTTGATGGTGGTGGTGATGAATGAGATGAAGAGTCTGATGAGGAGGAGACATGAGGAGACTTCATGTCCTTAGGAGTTTCAGAGGTTTTCTCCTTTGAGTGTGTTGGACTGTCTAGAAGAAACTTAGTATAATCATCCTCGTCATCTCTAGACTTTTCTTTCTCAGTTTCCTGTTTCTCAAAATCATACACAATAGTGTCTTCTACAGGCTTTTGTAGTTGCACAAGAGTGGTGGTACCAGATCCCTTATCGGGTTGATTAACCGCATCAGGATCTGGAGAGGAGTGGGCAGCACCACTTGATCCTCCGGGGCCACCCATTTGATCTTTAGCAAATTTTTCGGCCTTTTGAAGGTGTCGGACGTTGTGAAACTTTTTCCTGTATGATTTATTCAGTTTCTCTTCTTCTTCTTCTTCAGAGCTCTCATCATAAGGTACAAGTGCAGGAGTCTTCCCTTTTTCTTGGACAGCTGGAGGAATTGGAGGTTTTGCTACTGAGGGATTAATATCCTTTGCAGTTTCAGAGTATGTGATCTCTTCATCTGTGTCAGTAGCATCAGAGTCCTCGTCCCTGAGCTGTCTTTGTGGTTCAGGTGAAATAATAGGAGTGGCTTCCAGAGACGGAACTTTCTTCTTAGGGGTAGGTTTCCTCTTTGGAATAGGTTTCTTCTTGGGAACATTCCTTTGACTATCTGTACTTGTGACACTTCCAGCGCTTCCTTTTCTGGTTCTCCTTACAGGTGTGCCAGAAGATTTTTCGTCGAGATGACCAACTTTGCCTTGTCTGACTGCTTCTAGATACCTTTGGTACGATTTGAGCTTTCTGACATCTTCAGTTAGAAGGAAATCTGGCAGCACAGCACCTTGTTTCTTTGTAGACGTTTCCTTGATTCTGACAGAGAGAATAGGTTCTGTCAACATGTCATGATTGTCGGGGTCATTGAGCCTCTTGGGAATGTCAGGATGAAGTCCAAGTGCTCTCTGGATCAACAATTTAGTATATCTGATGTAAGGAATCTTTGAGCCAAGTTTGTTGAGAAATGACATCATGTCATCCCAAATCAAAGCTTCGATAGCGATGTGTTTCTTGTTGACCAATGCCCAGAATATTTGCAGTTCCATGAGCTTAGGGTGCTCATATCCGCTGTCACGACCAGAAACAGACTTGGTGATGATCATGTAGAGAGTTCTCCAGGGTTGAGGAATACTCTTAAGCTCTACGTGAGAGTGCTTGTTGATTACTCCTGTACCCTCATCATAACCGATATTGATTAAGAATTGGAGAGTGAGCTCTTCAGCAGGTGAGGCATATAGCTTGGTTGGATCGACTTCAGGAATTAGGAGAACAGCCCTTAAGTCTGCAGGTGTAATGGTGACTTGTTTGTGATTCAAAGTCACCGTCACAGCAGTTTGTCCTTTGACCCTTTCCATAGTGTTCCAGAACTGTTGGATGTAGATCTCAGGAACAGTTGCAGAGTGTGTAAGCATGTTCTGATACGGATGAGTCCTCAGAATATCAATAGCAATAAGACACGAAGATTCAGAGCAAGTGAGGGTGTCAAAGTCAACACGGAGATTGTTCTTTCCTATCTTCATTGGATAGCCATGAGGATAGATATCAGCAATGGAGAGAACTTCAGTAGCATCCACATTCATTTGTTCAGCCATGTCGTGATCTGAAATAACATTAGCCAAAAGAACCAACATATCGAAAGACATAATGTTAGTAAACAGAAGGTCTTATTGTCTAGTTATTGAATGTACAGTGTCAATGATTGTTACGAGTCCTAAGTCACTTGTATGTTCAATAGTTCAATGATGTCGTGAAATGTTTCGTGAGTTAGTTAACTTTAAGTTTTAAAGTTTATTTTATCACTTATTGTTCACAACATATCAGACGATTTAAGTTTATTAGTGACATTTTTGGATTCGTGATGATATGATTAGTTTATTTACAAGTTTGAACAAGTAACAATTCATCATGAAGGTCAATCCAGGGTTAAGCGTAGTTTTGGCAAAGTTACGCGTAGACAGGAATGATATATGCTTAGGCGTACACTTACGCGTAGAATCCTAACTTACGCGTAAGAAATGTTACGCGTAGGAAAAAGAGACCTTATGCGTAGGCATATATTAACCTTACGCGTAAGGCTACTCGTAAGAGTTGACCTTATGCGTAGAGGTCACTGTTTACGCATATCCTTCACAGGATACGCGTAGTCCATTGTAGAACCTTACGCGTAATAGTTATGCGTAGGATTTATTTTACGCATAACTTCACTACGCGTAGGGTAATCCTTATGCGTAGAGAGTCTAATGACCTTGATTCTGAGTGTTAAGCGTAGCAAAGCCTGAAATAAATTTTATCAAATCATCAAAGTTAACACAAAACATCATTTTTATCACAGATAACAACATACTAGCTCATCTTAACAGTTACGCGTAGAATACATACGCGTAGCCTAAACCCTAAATCTACGCGTATGGATTCTAGCCATAGATTATGCATACAACTGATTCTGGGAGTACTAAGAAGCATATAGAGTTGTTTTGGTCAAGTTTTAACATCAAAAGTGTCAAGAATCAAAAGTACCCAAACCGTATGAACACAAAACCCTAATTTCCATTTAAGAGTAATTAGTATTTCTGGATGTAATCTGGGCCTAGATATAATCAATTCAACTTGATAACAACCTTATACAACAGTCTTTTTCACCAAATCACTTCACATTCGAAAACACCCAATTCGACTTATAAACCCTAATTTTCAAAAATCATCAATTAGTGTTTCTGGGTGGAATTTGATGGTTAAACTGATATTATTGAAGTATTTGAAACATTTTGACATAAACCATTTAACCACAAACGTCCACACAATGATTGTGTGTTCATACGCTTATGCGTAGAACACATTATCACTTGTAACATGAATTTTAACCGTTGGATTTGAATGAGATTCAAGACCTTATCTTAAAAACATGTTTAGATCACAAGAACACTTACACAATGAAGATCAAAAGCACGGTTTTGTTGAGAGAATATTAAGCGTAGGATGGTTTTAGGGTTTTTGCAATAATGTGAAGAATAAACAAAGGTGGGAGGGTGTTTTATTAAGAGTGATTTTAACCTTTTGACAGTTTTGGTCCCTCCACCTTTTCCTTTTTCAAACCAAGCCATTTAACTTCCATTTTGGTTACCAAACGAAGATTTTAGGAAAGAAACATGACGACACTCCCCCTCGACTTGAGAAAATAATGAAAGGTTATTAATTAAAGTCCGAGGAGTGTCTTTGAACCAGGAAATGTACCACCATTTGTAAAAGATTCAACCGAGATAAGATAACATGCAAGTACACAGTTGTTTTGAAGCAGTTAATAGATTATTTTCTCCCCCTCAACACTTGATCGGAAAAATATTGAATTTTGAAAGATTGAAGTGTTGACGGAAGAAGTGTACTTGCCATGTTGAAAGAAATAAAGATGAGAAGAATATTTTTGTTGTATTATCGGATTTTATATTTTTGTATTTTGTTTTTGAAAAATTTATATACAAAGGATGTTTTTGGTGTTTGACAGGTTTTTAAGACTGTTTTAAGAGGTTATCCAATTCCTCTTGAGTCAAACACCTCATACCAATTCGGTGGATCAACTCATTAAACCTAGCGGGAGGCAAGGCTTTGGTAAGAAGATCTGCCAATTGGTATTCAGTACCCACAAAGTATAATTCAACGGTACCCTGTTCCACGTGGTCCTTGATGAAATGATAGCGTAGATCGATGTGCTTTGATTTCGAGTGCTGAACTGAGTTGCACGAGATTGCAATGGCACTCCGATTGTCGCAGTACATCGGGATTCTGTCAAATACGTAACCATAGTCTTTGAGTTGTGTTCTCATCCAAATGACTTGAGCACAACACGCGGACATGGCTACATATTCTGCTTCAGTTGATGACAGCGATGTACAGTCCTGCTTCTTTGATTGCCAAGACACCAGTTTATCACCGAGAAATTGTAGAGCTCCTGAAGTACTTTTCCTTGAGTCTAAGCATCCTGCGTGGTCAGCGTCTGAAAAAGCGATTAGTTCAAAACCAGAATCCTTCGGATACCAGATCCCCAAATTAATGGTTCCCTTGATGTATCGGAGGATTCTTTTAGCCTCAGAGAGGTGGGTTTCAGTTGGTCGCGACTGATAACGGGAGCATAGATAAACGGCAAAGACAATATCAGGTCTGCTAGCTGTTAGATACATGAGGGACCCAATAATACTTCGGTATTTGGTAGGGTCCACTAATTTCCCATGTAAATCAGCGTCTAACTTCTTGGTATGAGTCATTGGTGTGGCATAAGTATCACAGGTTTTCATTCCAAATTTGTTTAACAATTCAAGGGCATATTTGGACTGACTCAGGAAAATACCACGGGGTGATTGATGAACTTGCAGTCCTAGAAAGAACGTAAGTTCACCCATCATGGACATTTCAAAATTTTTCTTCATTAGTTTTGCAAAAGCGATTGAAAACTTTTTATGTGTAGACCCAAAAATGATGTCATCCACGTAAATTTGAACAATTAAGATATGTGCCCCGTGATATTGTATAAAAAGAGTTGGGTCAACCGAGCCTTTGGTGAAATTATTGGCAATGAGGAAGGATGATAGCTTATCGTACCATGCCCGAGGGGCTTGTTTGAGACCATAAAGAGCTTTGTTCAGTTTGTAGACATGGTTCGGGAACTCAGGATCAATGAATCCATCTGGTTGGCTGACATAGACCGTTTCTTTAAGTTTCCCATTGAGAAACGCCGTTTTGACATCCATCTGATAGACCGTCATGTTCATATGAGCCGCGAACGCGAGAAATATCCGAACAGCCTCAAGACGAGCAACCGGAGCAAAAGATTCTTCAAAGTCTATTCCCTCTTCCTGACGATAACCCTTAGCAACTAGCCGTGACTTGTTACGGATAACATTCCCTTCAGCATCCAATTTGTTTTTCCAAATCCATTTGAGACCAATGACGTAGACCCCTGTTGGTCTTTCAACCAGTTTCCATACTTCAAGACGTTTGAATTGGTTGAGTTCTTCCTGCATGGATTCAATCCAGTTGTCTTTTGTCATTGCATCCTTAATGTTTTTAGGTTCAGATTGGCAGACAGTGAGTGCATAAATGCAATGTTCACCGTCTGAGTGAAGACGTTGTCTCGTAATGACTGGTTGATTCAGGTTGCCAATAATGTTAGCCAGAGGATGGTCTTTTGTCCATCTATGTGTAGAGGGTTGATGTTGGTATACATTGTGCAGATTCTGAGGATTCAAATGGGTTGTTGAAGATTCCGCTACATCTGGTGCAGCAGTCTCATTGGCAAACGGATTGAAGAACGCATTTGGATCAAAATCTGCATGTGGGGGTACTTCATTCAGAATATCATCAGCTGGTTCATCATTGTTGGAGGCGGTATGTTCAACTGTTGTGTTGGAGTCAATTGGTGTAGGTGCATCGTCAACAGTAGTTGTTGTAGTAGGTGTATCAGGTATATGAATATTATCAGGTTGTGCAGCGGAAACAGCGGATACACCAGGAGCACGTTCATCAATATCGTCACAGAACAGAGGAGCAAATAACCTTTCCATTTGTTGACGAGTTAGCTGAGGGCTTTCTTCAGCTGATGATGGGGGTTGAGGGAAGTTTAAACGGTTGTGACCGGGTTCTAAGCTGTTATACTCAGAAGCCATTTCGGTGAGTTCATCGAAATGAGCATGAATCGTTTCCATTACCTCCTTAGTTCGACGATTCCAGATTCGGAAACCTTTAGAATTGTCACAGTATCCAATAAAGACTCCAATATCAGCTTTGGCTTTGAGCTTTCCAAAATCATCACGATCATTATTCGGATAGCAAAGGGATCCAAATACATGAAAGTGTTTGAGGTTCGGTTTATAGTTGTGGACAAGCTCGAAAGGTGTTTTGTTGTGACGTTTTGTGATCATAGAACGGTTTTGAGTATAGCATGCAGTAGATACAGCTTCTGCCCATAAGTAATCTGGAAGTTTAGCATTGATTAACATTGTTCTTGCAGCTTCCACTAACGTTCGGTTTCGTCTTTCAACAACTCCGTTTTGTTCAGGTGTACGTGCAATATATGTTTGATGCTGAATTCCCACTTTCTCATAAAATTCACGAAGGGTTCTGTTAACAAATTCAGTTCCTTTGTCTGTTTTGATTATTCGGACGGTGTTGCGGAGCTGAACCTGTATTTTTGTGAGAAAGGTGATGATCATTTGTGGAGCTTGGTCTTTGCTACGAAGAAAGTAGACCCCCAAGTCCATCGTGAGTAGTCATCAACAATTACTAAGATGTAGCTTTTGCCGTTGATCGTTTGCACACGCATCGGGCCACACAAATCCATGTGAAGAAGATGAAGCACATGCTTAGAGTTGTGTTCCACCTTTGAAGGAAAATGAGCACGAGTGCTTTTCCCTTGTTCACAGGCTGAGCAAAGGTGATCTTTTGAGTACCGGAATCGTGGGAGTCCCTCAACTAGTTTGTGTCGAGCAAGGTTGGTGATGGTTTGAAAGTTTAGATGTGAGAGAAGACGGTGCCATAGCCAGGATTTTGTAGATGTTGCCTTTGAAAGTAAGCAAATGGGAGAGGAAGCAACCATGTCTTGCATAGAGATAGTGTAGAGACTAGAATTACGCGAGCCAGACAAAAGATCGTTTCCTTGTAGATCACGAATGAAACAAGTTTTCTCCCTGAAAGCAACCTCCAAATCTCCATCACAAAATTGACCTACTGAAAATAGATTGTGACCGAGGCCTTCCACATAGTAAACCCTGCTGATTTCGATGTTCCCATTAACATAATCTCCGTAGCCCATGATGGCTGCGAAGTGATCGTTCCCGAATCTGACAGTGCCAATGAACTTTGCAATAAAGTTTGATAACAGTTTAAGGTTGCCTGTCATGTGTCGGGAACATCCGCTATCAACAATCCAGAGAATGATCTGTATCACCTGCATTACACACAGACGACACAGATGGAATAGAAGTAGATGTGGAACCCGAAGTGTTAGAGGGTTCCGAAGCAGATATATTAGACATACACACATTGAGAATTTTAGGCATCCACTTAAATCCTAGTGTGTTATATATCCATTTCTGCCATATGTAACTACTCTTTGTTTTAGTCTTAGTGAAAGCACTAGGTGGTACTACATTCTTAGGAGGTGAAGCGGTAGCTACTGTGATAGCAATGGTTGCCTTAGAATCTAAAGAAGGTGGTTTACCGAGCACAGACTTAGAATGATTAGTGGGCCTAGAGGTATTCCGATTCTTAGGATTCCGTAATCTAGAGATTATAGCTTTAGCAACACATTTGTCATGACAATCAGAGTTCATACTCTTTCGACAAATAACACAAGGTGCATCAGACTGAGTATCAAAAGTACTTAACGGTTTAGCATTCGTTACATCACTATTTCTATTACATTTGCCAGACGTAACATCTATAGTGGAGGCAACATGATTTTTATTCAGAGTCCTAGGGTGTTCTTCTACTTTAGCATTCCTTATTGATCTTTTCTTAGGTCGCAACTTCCTATTCTTCGATTGAGTGCTCCTAGGCTGTGAAGTGCGGACGTTTGGAAAAGATGCAACTATTCCTGTTTCAGTAGAGGGAAACACATTAGCAACTTGTGATTTGGCAGTGGGAATTCTTGATTCACGATTACTAAGTGTGACTGGTGCTAATCTCTTAATCACAGTAGGCGGAAGTTGTTCATACTTTCCTAACATTTCCCGTAACTTAGAGATGGTGTGAATCAGATCTTGATTTTCAGAACGAATATTACCAGCAAAATTCATGACTTCTCTAGTGTGAGCAAGATAGTGATCAAGTTCGTTTGATGCTTCATCTCGAGTCTTTTTGAGTAAATCAAATATGACACCATATTCCTGTTTAACTTTTAAAAGTTCTTGTTCATATTTTGAGATTTGACTTTTCAAAGACACGTTTTGATCATCCAGTTGCTCAATTTTAGGATCAGAAGATTTTGCACTCAATTGAGCGATTTTCTTTTGAAAACTAAGTTGATGGTTGTGAATATCTTTTTCACACCAATGAAGACGACGTTTTGCATTGTAAATTTCCGTGTGTAATCGTTTATTTTCAGCTTTTAAAGACTCGATCTGAAGCACATTATCGGTGTTCTCAACAGTTTCAACAATATCAGCAGAGATATAATCAGATGCAAATGGCAAGGCATGAAGTAACACAACATTATGGATATCAGCACATATAACATCTTCCAAGAGTCGATTAACATCTTTTCTCAATAGTTTCTTTTTGCGTTTTGTGTTCGAAATGGATGTTTCTGTTTTCTCGAAAACGTTTTTCATTACCCCAAGTTCCTTATGAAAATCCTTTTCCCAGGCAATTGCACAGCTTTTCAAGTTTTTAACATTAGGTAAAAGATTTTTCTGAAAGATGTCTCTTTGTTCTCGCGCCAGAGGCGATTGAAAATGTTCAACTTTGATTTCAGATCGATATTCTATCTCATGTTGTAAAATTTTGAGGTCAGCCATGAAAATGTCAAAATATCGAAGGATTTTTCGATTTTCAGGTTTTGAGTTTACTTCACTAATGGAACAACAACTTATAGTAGCAGTTCTCCTTAATCTACGTCTTCTGCTCTCAGCTAGTTTTAATTTTTTACAACAAATGTTGTTTGGAAAATTAATATTTTTGCGCCAGTGAAAGCAGTGTGGTTGCCTAAGAAGATTGTGTGGTTCCCAATAGTAGTTTTGTGGACTCAGAAGATTACAATTAGGGTTTTGTCTTAAACGTGTTTGAATACCAGGAAATGGAAGGTAATCACTTCATTTGAGTTTTGGACTTTTAGCTTTTTAGGAAGCTATAAAACTGTAAAAGTACCGACTGGAGTTTTAAAATGTTGTACTCTATCTTATAGCTAGACTTTAGTTTCAACTTGTAAAAGTTAGCGGAGACCGCGCTCTTGTTTCTCTGTAGAAAGTCTTTT
>BPTQ01000004.1:104818256-104847214 GCA_019973895.1 Chrysanthemum seticuspe
AAGGATATCTAAGTAAAACCCTTGTTACCTGCACCTCTTCATTTGCACTTGTAAGCATATTCTTGTCATTTTTATGTTTCCTCTTCATTTTTATATGATTCTTATCATTTTTGGAGCTTATATGCATGTTATGTAGTTTATACCATTTATTTCTTGATTTTAAGGTTTTATATACATATTAGTCATCCTATAATTATTCCCAAGTTAATCTTTGGTCTTGATGGTGATTAGGAACCCATGACACCCTAAGAAGGTGTATGGTAGGATTAGATTAGCTTTGGAGTTGATTTGAAGGGATTAGAATAGGTTATGTCCGAGAAAAACTATTTTCGTAAACAATATATTACGTTCTGTCCTTAAAACGAAATTCTGGAAAAACCCACTGATGGTACGACCTTTTGGCATTGATAATTAGAAAATATACTTTAAAACGAATCCGTGGCCGCTTGAACGGATAAAAACGGAGTTATAACGAAGCCGTGGTGAATTTTTAAAGTTTTACGACGAAAAGTATTATTTTCTGAAATTGACAGCATGCAGTTTTTATACATTTCGGGTCAAAAATGAGCCTTAAGCTTCGCAAATTATTTCGACTTCTCAAAAATATATTAGTTTACTTCGATACGAAGCTAAGGACATATTTTACGTAGAAAACGGATTTAAAACGACAAATATATGGCCGTTTTCATAAAGTTGCCGTAAGTATTAATTTCTGAAAATTTTATTATTTTTGACGTTACAAGTATTTCATTAGCTATATCGTCCATGTTTGCGGCAGTTTTTTTAACTATGATGCAAAACTTTTTATAACAAAGTGTCTTCTAGAAAAATCAAGTTCATCGGCCATATTTTTCAAAACAAAAAGCCGTTTGTCAAGCGGAGTCATAGTGAATTATTTACGGATGTTCAAACATTGGCCGAAACTCATTTTCTGCACACAATTAACAAAAACCACCATCTTTAGCCTTTGATATCTTTATGATCGAGATCTTTTGAACGAAAACTCCTGAACTGAAACTTTTAGATATCGATACGAACTTTCCAAAACCGTCGAGTTCGTTCTCTAACGATCGACGTACACCGTTTTACGACTACTTTTCCTGAGTCATTTTTGTTGATTTCATGGTTTTTCCGACGACATTGTTTTGCGACGAAAAGTGGTAATTTCATCAAAAATCATTATAAAACCATTGTAGGATGACATTTTGACGTAAAAACATGTAAAGTCATTTTTGATTGGTCAAGACGTCAAAAGAGTATTTTTCGACGATGAGTAATATTTTCAAAACCCGCAAATGGTATAAATAACATACGAAGTGCATGCATAACATTACATTGCAACTCATGACATATCATATCATTGATAATAGGTCAAGATTAACGTATCACACTACATCTCGGTGTACTCACTTTTGTCATCGCCTCAGTTTATCCAAGTGAGTTTCGTAGCCCCTGCTTTTACTTGTTTTCATAACTGTTTTGGGGGAGATGCATGCTTAAATATTTTTCACGAGTACTTTAGATTTTTGAGGCTAAACTCTATCATGATTACTATTGTTTCTAAATCAAAGGTTACACTATATAAATTGTTCTTGTTTGCGTGCTACGGTACTTCGTCGTATAACGTTCTAAATCAGTTGACTACTGATAAATTGAGTTAGGTGCTATTGATTATGTGCTATGGATTAAGTGCTATTGTTCTACGTCGAGTTGGCACTATTTTGTGAATTCATTGAAATCATATGTTTGGAACATAAACTATACACATTTTGGCAATGGGTTGTGAACACACAGGTTGCAAGTTTTGTATGGGCGGGACTTGGAACTGAGTGGATTTACAATGCCTTTGCTGCATAAACGATTTAGATACATTGAGTCATGCACTATTTTTGTGAATTCATTTGACATCATATGTTTGGAACATAAACTACACACATTCTGGCAGTGGGTTGTGAACACACAGGTTGCAAGTTTTGTATGGGCGGGACTTGGAACTGAGTGGATTTACAATGCCTTTGCTACATAAACGATTTTGAAAAGTCTTTACATTTCAACGATTTACAATGCCTTTGCGGCATAAACGATTTTGAAAGGCTTTACATTTCAAACCAAACTCTATGAACTCACTCAACCTTTGTGTTGACACTTTTAGCATGTTTTAATCTCAGGTATCTAAGGCATTCACTTCATGGCACGCATTGGGACACATCATGGAGTCGTGATGACGACGCGTCTCATTTGGGTTTTACTTACTTTAAAACATCGTTTGTAATGTAACAAACTTATTTCCGCACAAATTGGTTTTCATTTGGGACCTACTTTGTAAACTCTGATTATTTTATTAAACCAAACGATGTATTTTCCAAACGACACTTTAGGTCGTTCAATATAACTGTGATTGTGATGCTATGACAGTCAATCCCCAGGAATTCCATTCCGCTGCAAAACAGGTAATTTGGGGGTGTGACACACTCAAACTGTTGCAAATATGTAATCAGCATGCTTGCATGCCCATGCTTACGCTCCTCTATAAGTACACTAACAACGCTAGATTTCAGGAAATCATACCTACAGGTTCACATGCTTCTGTAGCTAAACGACCCGCCGTGAAGCGCGGGTTTACCACCTCGTTAAATACAAACAAGGTCCTTATGTTCACGTTTTGCATCATCCAAGGTCTCATTGACTGTCTTCCGTCAGTCAATAGCTTGAACTTACAAACCTCCATTTTGAGTGAGGGCACAATGGACATTTCTCCTTGTCCATTAAACTCACAAAGACGATCTTTGTTACCTTTCACATATGTTTTTTTTTGCCTGAAATAATACCCTTTTTAAAACCAACCCACCCCAAAATTCCCCAAATCCCATATTAAAACCAAACCAACCCAAAATTAAATCCTTAAAACCAACCCTCAAGAATCCTAACACTTTTTTCGCTACACATCATAACATAACATCATTAACTGTTGATATGAGAAAAAACTAATAAGGGCAAGGTTGTTATTAATAAAGCTGATGATTGGTCGAATAAGGATTGGTTCAAAGTGGTATTGACAAATGAAATATTTGAGGAAGTTCTTGCTAAACTTGGTGATGAATTTAAGGCTAAATATGGTTCGTATGCGAACATAGGTGAGGAGATGTGTTACACTAGAAACCCGTTTACAAACGGGTATGACCCTAGATGAAATTGACCGAGTTTAAATGTGTTAACTAAGAATAATTGGTAATTTTTATAAGTACAGAAAATGGTAATACGGTGTATCCAGGGAAGGAAATATAGGGTATTGATGGCCTAGCATGGATACTGCGTATCCATTCGGATGGATACGGAGTATCGACTAAGTCGGCTAAGTAAATGACTAAACTACCCTTTTGTTGAGTCATCACCTACTTTAGATATATCCGGTTTTCTGCACACTTCCAGTAGTATGTGTTTGTTCTGGATACGAACTGAGAAAGAAAGAGGGAGGAGGGAAATGAAGATTGAAGTGTTATGATAGAAGTTTAAGATCATTATTCAATAGGTGGTTCATGGAAAGAATTGTAAAGGTAAGTGATACTAATTAGAGTTTAATTGGCAAATTGGAATTAGGGTTTATGAACCCTGATTTGGGTAAAGTGGGTAAAAGGTGTTTTTAATTAATAAAGGGTTATAGTGAATTATGAAATAAGTATTATATGGTTATAAAGATTAATGATCTAATGGGTTCTTCATCTTATATGGTTATATAATGATTATGAGTATTAAGAAATAAGCTAATGGTTATGTAAACCATTTTTATAGTATAATTGATTTAGTGGTTTGATTGTGTGTTATGTTTATGTTGATTATGGTTTAGGATGATAATAAGGAAGATGATGGTGATGTTGGTATTATGATAGCTTAGCTTGGATGCTAAGGTAAGTGACTATGATTAATATGTGCTTAATATGAATGTCCTTGTTATGTGTGAAATCACATACCTTTTCTTTATCAAACAAGGACTCAAAAGACCAAAAACTGACAATAAAAGCCAAATATATGCTTGTTTTTTTGTTTGTGTATCTGCAGGTAACGGATATGAGAAAAGGACAAAAAGAGAGAGACAAAACGAACAAAAATGAGCACGGGATTGGAAAGAGCGTGAAAAGCCAAAGCCGGAGATGAAATTATATTGTTTGGATCATGCGATGCGTGGGTTCGGGGTCAAAAAGACTTCCTTTTCTACGAGCAAGTTTTTCAACCCTCTAGGCAGTGTACCTAATCGTTGTAGTGTAGTATGGGGTAAGCCCAATGGATTGATTCGTTCTCTAGGGGAATAGAGATGCTAGAAAGAGATGTATGACGCGAAGGTAAGGTCGAGGGAGATTCTTTTTAGTCTTTTTTTATATTTTGAAAGCAAGGTAAATATCTCGGGGCATATGAGTAGGGGGTGGTACTTTTACCAATTTTAACTACTTTTAATTACTACGTACTAATTAACTAAGGATAGATTATGCTAATTGTAGATGTGCTCGTATGATGATTAAAAATGTGTTTAATTAGATGTTCTTACTCCCTAGTTATCTTTTATTTGTCGGTTGAATTGTCACATCCTCATCTTAATTGGTGCATTGTATTCCTTTTAGTCATAAGGGGTGCATAAGTTCCTAGTTCTATGAATTGTAACTCTCCTCTAGACTATCCGGGATCGGCAAGTACATAAGTATCTCCCCCGAATACTCTACTATCAACAAGCTACAACTCACGCAACAAACACAACGATTGGCCTAGGTGCACTCCTAAGCTTTTTTCTATTTAGGACGTTCAAGCTCGCAACAATAAAAGAAGAAGCCAGTTTTCCTTACTCTAACGTCTATCAATTAAGAAAAGAGACAACCTAACAATAATTAACAATTAGGTTTCATAGATCTAAGCAAACACAAGGATAATTTAGCTACTCATAGTAAATAAGCAAGCATACACACATACAATTAAACATGGGGTAGACATAATGATAATATGGATTAACAAACTTGTCTTATAATGTAAATAAGGGTATGAAACCCTTAGATATTTTCCAAGTCAGACTACAACTGAGTTAGGGTTTGCTCTCCAAAATTCTACCTCTACAAATACAGAAAAATCGAATTCTATATATAGATTTACAAATACGACGGCGTCATCTTTTGCTAGTGACGCCGTCAGGTCACTTTCATTAGGGTTTCATCTAGGCCAAGTCATTGTTGGGGCGACGTCAGTTGGTATGTGTGACGTCCTCAGTCTTCATGAAGGACGTCGTTTGAGATTGGTTCTTGGGCGTCTGGTGTAGAAATTGAGGGAGACACCTTCCAGAGTTTAGGCGTGACGCCGTTAGGTTGTAGAACCAGAATTTGTTCTGAGTCGTCATGTGTAATTTGATCAAAACTCTTAGATAGAGACGGCGTCACCCTTTGATTGGGACGCCGTCAGGTGCACTGAATGGTCTTTGATCTTGACTTTGCCATTTTCTCCTTTTCGTCCAAATATGCTTCATTCCAGCATTTTGCTTCCAAAAGACCTAAAATGTGAAAAGGAATGATTTTAAGTAGTAACAGATATAAAATGTGTCGATTTAGGGCTTAAATGACCCCATAAAAGCGTATGTTTTTAAATTCTGTGATGTGGGTCTGTGTTTTTTTAGTCCTAATGATAAAATGGTTTCAAGCCATGAAATGACCAAAATACCCCCATGTGCAAGGCACATGCGGGAGTTAACGGATGTTGAATGAAGGCAAAAAGTCAAAGTGACATTGAGTGATACAAAAAGTGAACAGTAGGGACCTTGGGTGTATTTATTTTTTGTGAAGGACTCAACGTGTGTTTTGGGTAAAAATTTCAGGAACAAACGATGTATTTTACTCTATTTTATAATATCTCCAGGTGTATTTAACTTTTAGGAGTTGGTATTCCTCTATTTACACTCGTAAAAAATTTAGTAAGGAAAACTCTAACGGTCTAGCAGTGACCATCTTTGAAAAATGATTCTTCTTTGCTATTTTATGAACCAATGTGATCAAAGGTGACTATTTTTTAAGTAGTATGATGATTGTTGTTGGTTGGCTTGGTGTAGAACTTCTTCTGAAATGATTTTGTCAACAAAGCCATATTTTTTAAGTAGTCCGCTTTTGTCCATTTTGGTCTGTTTTTTTTATCCGTTTTTGACCGTTTCTTTTTACGTTTTTGTTCGTTTTCGTCCGTTTTTTTACGTTTTCGCCTGTTTTTACGTTTTTGTCTGTTTTTATCCGTTTTCGTTTCACTTTTTAACCGTTTTCTCCTGTTTTTTTTATTCATGTTTTTGTTCGTTTTTATCCGTTCTCGTTCGTTTTTTATCCGTTTTCGCCCGTTTTTTACGTGTTCATCCGTTTTCTACGTTTTTATCTGTTTTATCATTTTTCGTTCATTTTTTATCTGTTTTCGCCCGTTTCTTTACATTTTTCATCCGTTTTTTTACGTTTTTCATATGTTTTAACCATTTTCGTCTGTTTTTATATGTTTTCATCCGTTTTTAACCGTTTTTGTCTGTTTTTTATATGTTTTCGTCGTTTTTTAGGTTTTTGTCCGTTTTTATCCATTCTTGTCTGCTTTTTGTCCATTTTCGACCGTTTTTACGTTTTTGTTTGTTTTTAATGTTTTTATCCGTTTTCATTCGTTTTCGTCCGTTTTTTACGTTTTCGCCCATTTTTTACGTTTTTGTCTGTTTTTATCCGTTTTCGTTCGTTTTTATCCGTTTTCGCCCTTTTCTTACGTTTTTGTCTATTTTTATCCGTTTTCATTCATTTTTTTATCCGTTTTTACCAGTTTTTACGTTTTTATCCATTTTATCCTTTTTCGTTCTTAAAAACTGGCAAAAACAGAAGAAAAAAAAAAGGGAAGACAAAAATAGACGAAAACATACAAAAACAGACAAAAACGTAAAAAGACGGATGGATACATATAAAAATGGACGAAAACAGATAACAACAAACAAAAGCGTAAAAAAAACAGACGAAAACATATAAAAACATATAAAACATGCGAAAACGGATAAAAACGAATGAAAACGGATAAAAACGGACAAAAACGTAAGAAAATGGGCGAAAACGGATAAAAAATGAACGAAAACGGATGAAAATGGGCAAAAACGTAAAAAACGGTCGAAAACAGATAAAAAACGGATAAAAACGGACAAAAACGTAAAGAATCGGACGAAAACATATAAAAACAGACAAAAACGGATAAAAACATAAAAAAAATGGACGAAAAACGCTAAAAAATGGGGGGGGGGAAACGGATAAAAACGAATGAAAACGGACAAAAAAGTAAAAAAAATTGGGCGAAAACGGATAAAAAAGCGAACGAAAACAAATAAAAACAGGAAAAACGTAAAAAAAAAGGTCAAAAACAGATTAAAAAACGGAAAGAACCGGACGAAAACATATAAAAACAGACAAAAACGAATAAAAACGGACGAAAAACGTAAAAAACGGGGGGAAAGGGATAAAAAACGAACGAAAAGGGATAAAAACGGACAAAAAAGTAAAAAGACAGGCGAAAACTATTATTAACGGAGGGATTAACTGGCGAAAACTATTATTTGAAAAAAATAAGACTAACGGTGCAAAACCTATTAACGGAGGGACTAACGCTGCAAACACTTAACGGAGAAACTAACGGCCCATCCAAAATAGGGACTAAATAAGTGCAAGGTTTCAAAAATAGGTATCCCTAGTGTAATTAAAATGACTTAGGGACTAAACATGAAATCTGAGCAAACCACAGGTACCAAATGTGTAATTTTTTCAAGAAGGGAAGGGTTGGGTTGGTTTGGTTTGAAATTTAGTAGATCTAGCAAGTTTTCATGGCAAGTTGTTAGTTTAAATAAGTTTGTAAAATAAAAGGTGATGTTTGTATAAAAAAATAATAAGGTGGCTGATTTCATGGTATATATAGGAGGGTAATAAGTTGATTTTAAATGTATATAAGTATTGAAAGTATTAGTATAAAGGTGGTGCGGGTATTGGGTATGCTCGCGTACAAGTTAAAACGCTTAAAATGCAAGTTATACGAAAACTACGAATATTAATGAATATGACCAATTAAATGATTATGAGTAGACTAAACATCAGTCTAGTGTGATGTAAAACATCCAAAAACGGTTCTCGTTATGCACAGGATAACCGAACTATTATACGCAAAGTCTATAGTTTACGTGATTAGAATAAAAAGTACAAGTTTAGGAATAAATTTTAACATAAAATTTCCGGTTGTTACACAGCCTTTGGCTTCTAAGCATATAAAGCAAGTAGATCCGCAATCGGCTTTCAAATATTATTTTTAACAAGAGTCTCGTTCACTTCTTATTGATTTTGTCTTAGAATATTGAACAATCTATGAATATCAAGCTCCAACAAATTATGAGTTTCTCTTAACAATGTTGCATGCTTCTTCTAGTCTGATTGCAAATTTTTCAATAATTTGTAGTTTAAAACTCCAATACTCAAATTAATTTTCACTTTCTCCGAATCATTTATAATGACTGAGAACCATAGGCAAGTATCTTTAAGAATTTCACGTGGAAGAGCAACAAAAATTTCATACATGTACAATGGTAAGTCCAATCAAGTTTGTTCACCAACTTGTGATCCTTGCATTAATCTTTTAATAGATCTCCACATATCATATGTCGAAAACTCAACATCAACAATCTACAAGATTGACGATCTAACTTGTATATGTCTTGTTGTTCGGTAGTCCCATGTTATAAGGCAAAGGTTTTCTAGTAGCATTTGTAGCATTTATTGGTCTCGTGGGAGTCTCCATTGGACCTTCAGTTATTGACTTCGGTGTATATTCTTTTTTTTATTATCCTAAATGCAACCTAAGAAATTCTCTTTCCATTGTGGATAAAACACTAGGTGTATGCATAATTTAAAAAAAAACATATCGGTAAAGAAAACTTACGAGGCATAGATAAGAAGATATAAGTTGCTAGGTACTCGAGATCGACTCAAGAAATACTCACAATAGAATTTATTAAATGATCTCGATGTGTTTAGCCTAACTCAAGCTCAAAATCCGATTTATTAAATGAAATCGATGTGTTTAGCCTAAATCGAGCTCAAACTTCTCGAGTAAAACCAAAGTCGAATTCGTGCTCCATTGTACTCAATAACTATCGAGCCCTGTGAAGTCTTAGGTTATATCAACCTATAATTACTTAATTTTCCATTTTCATATATTGTAACATGTATACGAAGCAGGTCACATCAGAGCCAAGCCAAGATTTTTGATTTTAGGAGACCAAACTTTTTTATAAAAACTTACTAAACATATACTTTTTGTCCATTATACTTACGAAAACATGGGCTGTAAGGAAACATGGGTTGTAAGTTTCTTACTTTTTTTATTATTTTTTTCAGTTAATCATGGAACTTAAATATTAAGTTAACCAGTGTACTTAATTGAAGAAAATGTAAGGAAAAAAGCATCATCATTTGTATATACTAAACTATAGTAACAAGTTTTTAAAAATATGGCCGATGAGTTTTTTATCTAATAAGTTATTTTGAAGTTACATATTGCTCTTTGTAACACCCCTAAAATCATAATGTAGCAGCGGAAGACTAATTGGGGTATTACCTAGAGGATCATAGTCATAAGTCACAGAAAACGACTCTAAAAGAGACATTTTAATAAAAGATTGTTATCATTTCATGAAAATTCAATGTTTTGATCACAAAAGAAATACCACAAGTTTTGAAGTTACACAAAAGATAATTCAAATATTTAAGAAATGATAACTTTATTTAAACACCACTTCCAGCATCCCATTCCGTCCACTTCGTGCCTTCAAGATTCTCTTAGTTAGTACCTGATATAAACATGCTTAAAAAGATCAACAAAAATGTTGAGTGATATTCATAGGTTTAGTAAATGGTTGAACACAAGATAAAGATGATAATTGCTTCGAAGACAATTATCATCTTTATCTTGTGTTCAACCATTTACTAAACCTATGAAGGGTTTATAGACAGATAGGTTACCCAACTTTCCAACTTTATTCGCCTAAGTTACCAAACTTTCATTTTGTTCACTTAGGTTACTGAACTTTAGTTAAGCATTCAACCTCTATTTTTTCAGTGTAATCAAAGTAACCAAAATGCATTTTTTTAGGTAAGTTAAGTAACCTAAATGTAGCGTTTTAGAAATTCAGTAACCTAAATGTAGCATTTTTTTAGTTAAGTAACCTGTTTGCACAAAAAAAAAGTTTGGTAACTTAGGCGAATAAAGTTGGAAAGTTGGGTAACCTATCTGTCTATAAACCCAACCTATGAATAACACTCAACATTTTGTTGATCTTTTTAAGTATGTTTATCTCAGGTACTAACTAAGAGAATCTTGAAGGCACGGAGTGGACGGAATGGGATGCTGGAAGTGGTGTTTAAATAAAGTTATCATTTCTCAAACATTTGAATTATCTTTGGTGTAACTTCAAAACTTGTGGTATTTCTTTTGTGATCAAAACACCGAGTTTTCATGAAATGATAACAATCTTTTATTAAAGCGTCTCTTTTAGAGTCATTTTCTATGACTTATGACTGTGATCCTCTAGGTAATACCCCAAATAGTCTTTCGCTGCTACATTATGATTTTGGGGGTGTTACAGATTGGCATCAGAGCCTAGGTTATAGAGAACCAACTTGTATTTTCAAAACAAATTGGACTATAACCACGTTTTCAAATGGACTGTTTTACACCACCACTTCACGTCCTCCGTGCCTACTTCGTACCGATCACATGTATGAGATTCACTTGGCGGATAATACATGACTAGTAAAACATTGCATGATAAAAATTTATAATGTTAATTATCATTTAGTTAGGCATTGAGATTTTCTTGGCAGATTATGCACGACTAACTAAATCTTATTTTATGTATGACATTACTTATACTTAAATGCATATTTTTTTGCTTTGTTACAGTACCATGTCTTCGGCATTACACCCCATCGATTTAACATCTGACACCGAGGTCAAGGACACTATGTCTTCCACCATTGTGCCCGTGGCACCAGCTGTCCCGTACTTGTGTCTTCGGCTGTGGCATCTGAGGAGACTAAGCCCTTCGAGGAGGGTGAAGTCGCCTCTACACCACCTGTTTCATACCTGAGCATTTACCTGTTTTCGATCCTCCTACTTATGACCAGTACCTCGAGTCACTTCAGTGGTTGTCCCCATCAGATGTTGTATCCGAATCATCCTTGCACACTACCTTTGTGTCCTCTAACACCTCTCGTTCCTCATCACTGCCCATTCGTCGTAGACGAAGGCGAGCTAGGGTTCTCAAACCCTATGAGCCTAAGCCTTTTGGCGTGCCATTTCGATATCGTAAGACTGGCGCGACTTTCATGCATACTGCTCATAAACGAGTGCGAGCGCCCACTACCTTTGTCTCACCCAGTGACATACCTTCATCTTCGGCTTTTCCAACATCAGCTTCACCCACATCACCACCCATGCCTACTTCACCACTACCACCACCGACCACTTTCTTCTACCAAACTACCAATTTACCAGTTTCGTCTCCATCCCGTGCATCATCCCCACTGGTGGTGCATAGTGAGCCTGTATTATCCCTTAGAGAGAGGACCCATTTCTTACCATCACCTTCCGACCCATATGTTCAAGCTGCAACCTGTGACATTCAGCCGGGGCCTCGTAAGAGGGTTGACGCTAGGCATTGGTCCTTCTTGTTGTCGGTTATGAGTATATGGAGGTTGAAGGAGGGTACACCGAGTGTTGTGGAGCTTGGTGAGCGTTGGTTTGCTTCTGCTAGGATTCTTCCTGTTACGGGAGAACCTCTTCATCACTCCATCCCATTGCTAGCGACACGACTCGTGCGATACGAGGATCAGCTTGGTGAGGTTATGGCTGTCACACCCTCGCCGGAGGTGGAAACACGAGGTGTAACGGAAGGGAACATAAGCACAAGATAATAGAACATACCAACGTTAAGATTTAAAAGAAAGAGTACACCATTACAATACCAGTTTAGCCGTCATCGGCAAATATATTACAAAGTTTAGATTCCAAAATATTTCGTTCTAGTACATAACGATTTGTAGTGACAAGTAAAAACTTCATTATGCAAGACCTGGTAGAAAAGCTTACTAACGATCACCTGAAATGCATGAGAGAAAAAACGGGTCAACTATGGAAATAGTTGGTGAGTAAACATGTTTAGTAAAAAAAATAAGAAAACTCGTAAAAGAGTCAAAGGTTTCGGTCATCGAAAATAGTCCGCAAAGCAAAGGCATTGTATATCCACTCAGTTCCAAGTTCCGCCCATACAAAACTTGCAACCTGTGTGTACACAACCCATTGCACAAAATATAGCATATCAAGTAGTCAAGTATAAGTGATCATAATGGTTCATAATATAGTACCACGCATATAATAATTCAGGGATGCTCCGAACATGGAAGACTTTGCACTGCTCCATCAAGGGAGACTTTGTAATGATGCTTCTGATGAAACCAAATTATGCTGGGTGCCACTACCCAAAGTTATGTTGGGTGCCCCTTCCCAAAGATATACTGGGTGCCTCTTCCCAAAGATATACTGGGTGCCTCTTCCCAAAGATATACTCCAAACATAGGAGTCTTTATAGTGATGCTCCGAACATAGGAGACTTTATAGTGATGCTCCGAACATAGGAGAATTTAGGTCAAGGTCATAACATGTATGGTTCAATAAGTTCAAGTAAGGCATAATTTCATAATTAAGTTCAAGGATTTGATTCAAGTTCACAAGTTCTAGTCAAACTAGTTAATAAAAGTAGTAATCAATTTAGCTCAAGAATGGTTCATGCATTTCGCCCCAAAATATAGTAAAACGGTAAAAAGGGGGATGTGATTACTCACATGTTGCAATAGTTATGGTGACAAAAGTAGATACACTGAAATGAGGTGCGATCTCTATCCGCAACCTAATATGAATGATATGCTCTAATATAAGTCATGAAACAATGTCGTGCATGCAAACTCATATGATATCCATACCACTTGTACATTTTGGAAAATAAAGTTTATCGTCGAAATATATGTTTATGACATAATGCCCAGTTACCAAGTACTTTACAAGTACTTACGTCGAAATGATATCCTACGATAATCATTTAGTGATTTATTATGAAAATATAACTTTTCGTCGTAAAATAATGTCGTTGAAATTTTCGTGAAAGTGACTAAACGGCCTCGAAAAGCTAGTCGTAAAATGGTGCACGTCGAGCGTTAGGAAACAAACTCAACGGTTTTAGGAAGCTTGTATCATTATCTCAAAGTTTTAGCATTTAAGTTTCCATCCTAAAGGTCTCGAACATAAAGAAAAATAGAGGTTAAATATGGTACTTATGTCCCAAAATATAGTTTAAGGATGGTTTTTCGGCAAAGTTTGAGTAAACGTATTTAATTCATTACAACTCCGCTAATTAAACGGTCGGACATTTTGATAAATATACTTGGCGATCTCACTTTTACTAGAAGACATCACTTTATAAAAAGTTCTAAATCAATGTTAAAAACAACCTTCAACTTGGTCTCTAGTTTTGCCGCAAAACTTGTCTATTAGAAATCAAGATAGTTTTTCTTATATGATAAAAGTTACGGCAACCTTTGTAAACGTGTATAATTTAATCGTTACAAATCCGTTTTCTACGTTTTAAAGGTCCTTAGCTTTGTATCGAAGTATACTAACATATCTTTGACAAGTCGACATAATTTACAACGCCCAGGCTTCATTTTTGACTCGTACAAAATAAACAATGTTTGCTGAAATTCCAGAAATTTATATTTTTCGGCGCCAAATTGAAAAATTCATAACTTCTTCGTTATAACTCCGTTTTAATCCGTTCAAGCGGCCACGGTTTCGTTTTAAAGTATATTTTCTAAATATCTAGGCCAAATTTTTTTACCTACTGTCGGATTTTCCAGATTTCGAAAATAAGGACAGACCCTTTTGCAAACTTGTCGAAATGAGTTTTTCTCGCGCCAAACCTATTCTAACCCATTCAAAACAACTCCGAAGCTATTCTAATCCTACCATACACCTTCTTAGGGTGTCATGGGTTCCTAGACATCACCAAAAATAATATATAACAAGGAGTAATTATAGGATGGATTATATATATATAACACTTAAAAACCTTAAAAAGTGGTATAAACATCACATAACTTGCATGTTTTACTTGTGCATAATAAAAATGAACATAGAAATGAATATGAAAAATAATGATATGTATGAAATGCTTACTAGTGATTGATGAGGTTTATGAGAACAATGGATTTTCCTAATCACCCTAGGTTTTTATTTCAAAACCTATACAAAGAGTGTGTCTAGATTGTGAAAATAACGTGTCTTGAAAAATTTTGGGTCTCCTTCCTTGTTCTATGGTGTGGCCGGTTGTAAGATGAAGAGAGAAGAGAATGATGTATTTTTTTATTTTTGATATCTTGTAAGTGTATGTGTTGTATGATTATGTATGAGTATGTATATGTAAAGATATTTGTGGGATTTTGAGGTGACTCGCCCCCTTGTGTCGACAAGGGGGTTTTGCATTAGCTTAGTATATATATATATATATATATTTTTATTAAATATAAGTGTAAATAAATGAAGAGAACTTGTGAATTTATTTAGGGATCGTTAGTAACTTGTGTACACATTTGAGCATTTAGGGTAGCGTTAGATAAAAATAAATTTTAACGGGTCAAGATAAAATATATTGAGGTCATAAAAATTATAAAAAATACTTTTCTTGCAAAAATTTGAGTGAGATAATAACTATCGTGTAGTATTTAATAGAAACGTCGTAATTATATAAATATAACAATTTATATACAAAATAAATTTAAAACACTGGGTAAACTAATAATATTATTTTTATAAACTTAATATGAGTATAAAAATATATTGGGATAATTTTTGAAAGTAACGGATCAATTGTTCAAAAATAATTAATTACGCGATAGCGTTTATTTAATATAAAAATTACGCGTTTAATGTAAAATGCAAAATCATGCATGAACTACTATGATGACAATGATACTAATGAAATAGTAAATGTGAGAAATGACCGGAAATTGAGAATTGTGACATTCTTCCCATGTCAGCGGAATCACGTCCTCGTGATTCAATTAATGATACTATAGTCCGAACCGCGACAAAGGTTCTAAAAGTTCGTGCTCGTACGAATAGTCTAAATGATCATGTCAATGCTCATGCATATGGGTTCCTCATCCAACTAACTACGTGCCCGTGATTAGATTTGATGGGGTAAACTTACCCAATATCGAACGTAGCCCTCAAAAGACCTTTAGGTAGTGACTTGAGTAAACTTGTTTCTTAGCTTGACTTTCGCAACTCATCAAACAAGAAATGTCACTAGATCAGGCTAGGAAACAAGTCTTTTGAATTAAGTCTTTTGAAAGATTCGTTCGATATTGGATTTGCTTACACAAATCAAATCAAATCAACAAAATACATTACAACTAAGGTCGATATCGATAGGTCTCAAATTAATCAATGCCGTGGACGTGGTAAAAATTGGAAGGAAGTATACACTCAAAATCATGTTGTACAGAAATAAGGTGGTTGTTCGAAAGAATGTACCCGTTACGCGTTACGGGCTTCCTCGGTGCCCAAATAGAATGCTCGACCATGTGCGGGGGGAATTTCAATGTTCTGATCTTGTGGGCCTTCTATTGCCAACGCCAGGTTTGGACGATTACCTTCTTGGTTGGGTGTTCTTTTCAACTTTGGGCAGGTATTGCAAAGGTGATCTAGACTTCCACACTTGTAACATGCTTTTCTCTGTCCTTGATTCCCAGTCCTGTTTGAGCAATTTCGCGCGAAGTGGCCTGTCTGTCCACATTTGTCGCACTTTGAGCAGTCTCCTGAGTGATGATAATTACATCGAGTACACATAGGGTGTGGACCTGTATATCCTTTGCGCTCCTGAGTGGTCGCTCCATAGTTCCTGGTTATTCGCTGCCTCTTGTTTTGCTGATCCTGGTCTCGACTTCCCTGGCGATCATCCTGTCGCTTTCGCCCATTGTCGTTTGCTTTTGTTAGTTCTCCAGACCTGATCACATCATTTGTCAAGCGATACGCCATGCCCACAGCGGCTTGCAAAGTGGTTGGGTTCGACGAGGTGACATCTCTCCTAATTTCCGGTATCAATCCCCATATATATCGGTCGATCAACTTCTCCACAGTGGAAACCATGTGAGGAACCATCCTAGTTAACTCGTAGAAACGGATCGTGTACTTGTCGACCTCTACTCCTACCATCAAGTGATTCCAAAATTCCGCTTCCAGCTTTTGCACTTCATCTTTTCTGCAGTACTCATCAGTTAGTAGTTTCTTAAATGCTTCCCAAGATAACGCATTTGCAGCCCCTCTTCCTCTAGTCTGCAGTTGATTGTTCCGCCAGGTCAATGCTCGACCTTGTAGTAGACCAGCAGAGAACTCAACTCTGTTTCCTTCAGCACACTTCGTGATACTAAGCTTTGACTCAACATTCTCGAACCAGGTTAATAGTCCAATGGCACCCCCAGTACCATAAAATTCCATCGGCTTGCATGTCATGAAAGTCTTGTAGTTGCACCCATTACTAGTGTTTGAAGTACCTTCTCCGTTGTTGGTTCGTCTAGCATCAAGGTGCGTCATAATTTGGGTGAGTAGATCCGCTATTCCAGTCGCGTTGTTGTTTGGATTGTCATTGTTGTTTGGGTTGCCGTTGTTGTTGACTCCTGAGCGTGTGTTTCTGGCAGCCATGATCCTGCAATGGACCAAAATATCGGGTTGAGTAAATGACACTCAGACGAAGGCAGATGAGGTTTAGAACGGCGGTAATGTGTTATAGTGATCGAAATATGATAGGAACAGAGACATGCTATGTCTAACAAGTCGAAAGATGGAAAAGAGAAGGTATAAACAAGGTACGGTATTGTAGACGTGAACGTAAAAACATGCTATGCATACCCACCCGACCAATGCAACTTCAGGTGACCAGACTCTAAAGACTCGACTAAACATGATTTAAAATTACCCTTCTTATCATTGCATGGTTCTTCATAAATTAAACATAGTTGATCAGGCTATGTATAATTTATGATTAACGATGCAACGATAGGACTAGTTGACTCGGATGATGTTCAATGTTTAATAAAATAATAAAAAAATTTATTCCGGTTATAGCTGTGATTTTTATTTTTGAAAAATCGGCATTCTCTATAACCTTTGGCTCTAGTACCAATCTGTCACACCCTCGCCGGAGGCGGAAACACGAGGTGTAACGGAAGGGAACATAAGCACAAGATAATAGAACATACCAACGTTAAGATTTAAAAGAAAAAGTACACCATTACAATACCAGTTTAGCCGTCATCGGCAAATATATTACAAAGTTTAGATTCCAAAATATTTTGTTCTAGTACATAACGATTTGTAGTGACAAGTAAAAACTTCATATTGCAAGACCTGGTAGAAAAGCTTACTAACGATCACCTGAAATGCATGAGAGAAAAAACGGGTCAACTATGGAAATAGTTGGTGGGTAAACATGTTTAGTAAAAAAATAAGAAAACTCGTAAGAAACAGTCAAAGGTTTCGGTCATCGGAAATAGTCCGCAAAGCAAAGGCATTGTATATCCACTCAGTTCCAAGTTCCGCCCATACAAAACTTGCAACCTGTGTGTACACAACCCATTGCACAAAATATAGCGTATCAAGTAGTCAAGTATAAGTGATCATAATGGTTCATAATATAGTACCACGCATATAATAATTCAGGGATGCTCCGAACATGGGAGACTTTGCACTGCTCCATCAAGGGAGACTTTGTAATGATGCTTCTGATGAAACCAAGTTATGCTGGGTGCCACTACCCAAAGTTATGTTGGGTGCCTCTTCCCAAAGATATACTGGGTGCCTCTTCCCAAAGATATACTCCGAACATAGGAGTCTTTATAGTGATGCTCCGAACATAGGAGACTTTATAGTGATGCTCCGAACATAGGAGAATTTAGGTCAAGGTCATAACATGTATGGTTCAATAAGTTCAAGTAAGGCATAATTTCATAATTAAGTTCAAGGATTTGATTCAAGTTCACAAGTTCTAGTCAAACTAGTTAATAAAAGTAGTAATCAATTTAGCTCAAGAATGGTTCATGCATTTCGCCCCAAAATATAGTAAAACGGTAAAAAAGGGGATGTGATTACTCACCTGTTGCAATAGTTATGGTGACAAAAGTAGATACACTGAAATGAGGTGCGATCTCTATCCGCAACCTAATATGAATGATATGCTCTAATATAAGTCATGAAACAATGTCGTGCATGCAAACTCATATGATATCCATACCACTTGTACATTTTGGAAAATAAAGTTTATCGTCGAAATATATGTTTATGACATAATGCCCAGTTACCAAGTACTTTACAAGTACTTACGTCGAAATGATATCCTACGATAATCATTTAGTGATTTATTATGAAAATATAACTTTTCGTCGTAAAATAATGTCGTTGAAATTTTCGTGAAAGTGACTAAACGGCCTCGAAAAGCTAGTCGTAAAATGGTGCACGTCGAGCGTTAGGAAACAAACTCAACGGTTTTAGGAAGCTTGTATCGTTATCTCAAAGTTTTAGCATTTAAGTTTCCATCCTAAAGGTCTCGAACATAAAGAAAAATAGAGGTTAAATATGGTACTTATGTCCCAAAAGGGTTATGAAACAGAAAAGTTACTAAAGTTTTCCAAAAATTTGTCCTAAGTTACTGTAGTTTCATTTTGTTCACTTAGGTTACTGAACTTTCGGGAGCATACACTTCGATATATTCAGTGTTAGTCCGAGTAACATGAATGTATATTTTTTGATAAGTTCAGTAACCTGAGTGAACAGATTGTCAAAGTTTAATAACCAGGATGTATACTTTTATAAGTTCGGTAACGTGAGTGAACAAAGTTTCAAAGTTCAGTAACCCGGATGAACAAAATGAAACTATAGTAACTTAGGGCAAATTTTTGAGAAACTTTAGTAACTTTCTTGTACCATAACCCTGTCCCAAAATATAGTTTAAGGATGGTTTTTCGGCAAAGTTTGAGTAAACGTATTTAATTCATTACAACTCCGCTAATTAAACGGTCGGACATTTTGATAAATATACTTGGCGATCTCACTTTTACTAGAAGACATCACTTTATAAAAAGTTCTAAATCAATGTTAAAAACAACCTTCAACTTGGTCTCTAGTTTTGCCACAAAACTTGTCTATTAGAAATCAAGATAGTTTTTCTTATATGATAAAAGTTACGGCAACCTTTGTAAACGTGTATAATTTAATCGTTACAAATCCGTTTTCTACGTTTTAAAGGTCCTTAGCTTTGTATCGAAGTATACTAACATATCTTTGACAAGTCGACATAATTTACAACGCCCAGGCTTCATTTTTGACTCGTACAAAATAAACAATGTTTGCTGAAATTCCAGAAATTTATATTTTTCGGCGCCAAATTGAAAAATTAATAACTTCTTCGTTATAACTCCGTTTTAATCCGTTCAAGCGGCCACGGTTTCGTTTTAAAGTATATTTTCTAAATATCTAGGCCAAAATTTTTACCTACTGTCGGATTTTCCGGATTTCGAAAATAAGGACAGACCCTTTTGCAAACTTGTCGAAATGAGTTTTTCTCGCGCCAAACCTATTCTAACCCATTCAAAACAACTCCGAAGCTATTCTAATCCTACCATACACCTTCTTAGGGTGTCATGGGTTCCTAGACATCACCAAAAATAATATATAACAAGGAGTAATTATAGGATGGATTATATATATATAACACTTAAAAACCTTAAAAAGTGGTATAAACATCACATAACTTGCATGTTTTACTTGTGCATAATAAAAATGAACATAGAAATGAATATGAAAAATAATGATATGTATGAAATGCTTACTAGTGATTGATGAGGTTTATGAGAACAATGGATTTTCCTAATCACCCTAGGTTTTTATTTCAAAACCTATACAAAGAGTGTGTCTAGATTGTGAAAATAACGTGTCTTGAAAAATTTTGGGTCTCCTTCCTTGTTCTATGGTGTGGCCGGTTGTAAGATGAAGAGAGAAGAGAATGATGTATTTTTTTATTTTTGATATCTTGTAAGTGTATGTGTTGTATGATTATGTATGAGTATGTATATGTAAAGATATTTGTGGGATTTTGAGGTGACTCGCCCCCTTGTGTCGACAAGGGGGTTTTGCATTAGCTTAGTATATATATATATATATTTTTATTAAATATAAGTGTAAATAAATGAAGAGAACTTGTGAATTTATTTAGGGATCGTTAGTAACTTGTGTACACATTTGAGCATTTAGGGTAGCGTTAGATAAAAATAAATTTTAACGGGTCAAGATAAAATATATTGAGGTCATAAAAATTATAAAAAATACTTTTCTTGCAAAAATTTGAGTGAGATAATAACTATCGTGTAGTATTTAATAGAAACGTCGTAATTATATAAATATAACAATTTATATACAAAATAAATTTAAAACACTGGGTAAACTAATAATATTATTTTTATAAACTTAATATGAGTATAAAAATATATTGGGATAATTTTTGAAAGTAACGGATCAATTGTTCAAAAATAATTAATTACGCGATAGCGTTTGTTTAATATAAAAATTACGCGTTTAATGTAAAATGCAAAATCATGCATGAACTACTATGATGACAATGATACTAATGAAATAGTAAATGTGAGAAATGACCGGAAATTGAGAATTGTGACAATGGCACACGTCGACGAGATCCCACTTGTCTGGATTGAGAGTATAGAGGAGGAGGTTGAAAACCTCGTGGTTGGGAGGATCGCGATGGAGGAGGTCTTCGATAGGATTGGTACTCAGTCCGAGCGAGCTAGTGAGGCGGTGGCAGCCCTAGAGCGGAGAGTTGAGTCGGAGAGGTTGGAGCTACTAAATAGAGTTGAGATGCTAGAGGAGGTTGTGCAGAGACAGTCTGAGCAGATGGTGACCATGGCGACACGTACTGCGACTCTTGAGCAGAAGTTGGAGGTGAGAGATAGGGAGATGGATGGTTTGGCGGAGCTTGTCTGAGACTTGCAGCGACGAGTGAGTGGTCCACCCGACGGCCCATAGATCGGAGACACACCCATTTAGTCTACTAGTACTTTAGCCTGTAGTCTGTGGAATTGATAAGGCTTTGTATCCGTATGTTTTGTTAAACTATCGAACAACCTATTGATGTGACATTGTATGGTTATTGTATCACTATGTATGGATGATGGATCTATGACATTATGGTTGCTTTCGTTATGTTTTTGTGTATGGTGATCTTCATATGCATCGATTTATATAAATCGAAGTGATCATTTATATATATTCTCATGCGATTTTAACACATTGTGATTCTTTCTTGTGATGATTATACTCTATTGATATAATGTGATGATCTTGACTATTATGAAATTATTTTTGTAATAATTCTCACTTATGCCGAATAATTCTAAAATATGGGTGTATGTCTTTAGAAAAAAGGCAAGAACGAGAGCTACACCTACTCCAACTCCTGAGATGACCCCTGATGCAATTCAGAAACTGGTTACTGATGAGGTTGGTGCTACTTTTGCTGCACGACCTGCTGAGGCGGTTCAAACAAAAGAAGTCGCTAATCAAACCAACCGTAATGAAACTGTCATGAATCACAAATGTGGGTACAAGGAGTTCATGAATTGCAAACCTACTTTCTTCAAAGGAACTGAAGGCGCTTTTTTCTTTATTCATTGGTTCGAAAGGTCCGAAATTGTGTTTCTCCTAAGTGATTGCTCGGAAGATTGCAAGGTGAAATTTGCAACTGGTACTCTACTGGAAGATGCATTGTCTTGGTGGAAAGCTCATGCCCAACCTATTGGCATGGAAGAAGCTTACAAAACCACTTAGAGTGAATTGAAGCAATTTATGATGAAGCAATACTGCCCAAGAACCGAGATCAAGAAACTGGAGGATGAGTTCTATCATCTAACTACTAAGGGCAATGATCTCAAAACCTACTTCAAGCGTTTCCAAGAATTGAAAGCTTTATGCCCATCCATGGTTTCTGATGATGTCAAGTTGCTGGAAAACCTCATAGGGGGTTTACCCCGAAGCATTGAGGGAAATGTTATTGCATCAAAGCCCAAGACTGTGGAAGAAGTGATCACAATTTCCTACCAACTCATGGATCAAGTCCTGAAACATGGATCTGTGCAAGGCAGTAATGACAACAAAAGGAAATTTGATGATCGTCGAGGCAATACTTCCAACAACTACCACCAACATAACAACTCTTTCCATCACAAAAATAACCGCAACAACAACAATCAAGGCCGCAACAACCATAACCAATACCACAAAAACAATCCCAACCCATACCACCAAAACCGAAACAACCACCACAATCAACAAAACCATAGGCAAGAAGTTGTGTGAGCATGTGGTGCTACCCCCGCCACTGGAAAAGGCTATGTTGGACCACACCCTTTGTGCCCTCGATGCACCCTGCATCATGTAGGACCTTGTACTGTTAAGTGTGGAAAGTGTAACAAGGTGGGTCATATACACAAACATTGCGGAATTCCTGCTACCGGAAGTAACCTTCAACCCATGGGAGTAACTTGCTTTGGATGTTGATGCAGGTTTTACTGACCAGGTTTTAATATTTATAAGTCTCGTTATACCTATGGTCTACCCTAATGCACTAACGGGCAGTGTACCCGGTCGTGTGTAGTGTAGTATTCAGTAAAACCGAGGTCGTCCCAAGAGTTATGTGAGTGGATTAATACTAAGTCTAGGTGTCACAGATTTTAATATGATTTTGACAGGGAATTTACTAATAAAGCAAATAAAGGCGAAAGATGTGATCAATAGAGGAGAGTAGTGCTAACCTAGTTACTCATCCTAACTAGTAGTGTTTACGTCTAATTACTTCCAATTACTTCAGGTGAGGTCAAAGTCGCTAGGACAACATTTGGTCAGTTCGTCCTAACCTATCAACAAAGGGTCCCACTAGAGAAGTCAGGTGTCCCCTCATAAGTCCAGATGTTCCTAGTCCCCTAAGCCAAGTCATTAAGTACCGCTACATGCTAGATTCATAGTAGTGAGTGCCCGGGCGCTAGCATCTTAAACACTCACCCCTTACTTCTTTAGTTCATCTAAACGGTAGGTGATCAGTTGGTCAAATCGCACAAGTAGAAAGGGTCGTCAGTTGGTCATATCTTACCCTTCCCATCTCAGTCTACTCACTTAGGGTCAGTTGGTCATATCTCCTAAGAAACTAGCCTCTACCGCCATTCAAAACTACCGAAACAAGGGTAGTTACCAATAAACTATGCATGCATACACTTAGAAATAATTATATGGAAGCAATGTAAACAAACAATTAAGGAATCATAACTAGGCCAGCACCAAGAGGTGCTTAGCCGCTCATATTAACCATAACAATCAATTCAACGTTTAATGTTACGAAATACATGAATTGAAAGTAAAGAAAAGATAAAAAGCTAATGCTTATCGTAGGGGAGTGATTTCTCCCTTGGAGATAGCTCCGTATGCTCCTCTAGATCTGCCTTCGACTTCTTCTCACGTTCTCTGATTGTTGTGTGTGAAATGGGATGATTTAAAATGCTGGAAATCATGGGGTATTTATAGGCCAGATATGGTTACGGCGTAACTATTATAAGAGTTACGCCGTAACATACAATTCTTCGTATTTTGCACTAATAATGCTGGTTACGCCGTAACCTCTGGAAGGAGTTACGCCGTATCTTCAATAAATATTGGTTACGCCGTAGTTGTTGCATGATTTACGGCGTAATTAGTAGCGCATAACCTCATTTGACCTAATATGATTACGTCGTAATCTTGGATAGAGTTACGCCGTAATCTTCTGTAAAGTTGGTTTTCTGAGCCGCGCTTTAGTTACGGCTTAATGTGAGAGAGGAGTTATGCCGTAACTTCTTCAAAGTGAGCATACTATGATAAATCTTCAATAAACTCTCCAAATCCGCGTCTCTTAAGCTCCAATGCTCGTAATTTACCTGAAAGTGAAATATAATGGAAAACAAGTGTAAATCCATATAAATGATATAAATTACAAGCATTATCGGGGGAAATTGACACTTAATATTCAGGATAATTTGATGTTATTAGATGTGGAGAAGCTGGACATGTTAAGAGTCGATGCCCAAAACTGAATGAGAATTACAAAAACCCTGCTAGAGCAAGAGCTTATGTGCTAGGAGATGATGATGCTCAAGAAAACCCGGACGTCGTTACGGGTACGTTTTCACTCAACCATCATTTAGCTAAAGTGTTATTTGATTCTGGAGCCGACAAAAGCTTTGTGTCTTCTAAGTTTGCACCTTTGTTAAAAGTCCCACCAACTGCCTTAGATACCACCTATGAAGTAGAGTTAGCCGATGGAAAAATAGTAGGAACTAACACTGTTCTTCGAAGTTGCAATCTATCCCTATCAAACCACCCGTTCGATATAGACCTTATGCCTATCCAACTTGGTAGCTTTGATGTTGTCGTTGGTATGGATTGGCTATCCAAGAATCGTGCAAGAATCATTTGTGACAAGAAGGTCGTTCACATCCCTCTCAATGGTGAAACTCTAATCATTCAGGGTGATCGAAGTAAGACTCGATTGAATATCATCTCGTGCGTCAAAACTGCAAAGTACATAGAAAAAGGATGCCACCTTTTTCTAGCACAAGTAACGGAGAAGAAGAGAGCGGATGAGAAACAACTAAAAGACATTCCCGTGGCTAGGGACTTTCCCGAAGTATTTCCTGAAGACTTGCCCGGTCTTCCTCCGGTTCGGAAATTAGAGTTTCAAATTGAGTTAGTGCAGGGGGCGACACCCATGGCACAAGCACCTTATATATTGGCACCCTCTGAACTACAAGAGTTTTCTGACCAACTATAAGAACTGTCTGAAAAAGGGTTCATTCGACTGAGTTCTTCGCCTTGGGGAGCTCCGGTCTTATTTGTCAAAAAGAAGGACGGATCTTTTCGTATGTGTATCGATTACCAAGAGTTGAACAAACTAACGGTAAAGAATCAATATCCATTGCCTAGGATTGATGATTTGTTCGACCAACTGCAAGGGTCAAGTGTCTACTCAAAGATTGATCTGAGGTCTGGGTATCATCAACTGAGAGTTAGAGAAGAAGACATTCCAAAAACTACTTTTCGAACACGATACGGCCACTATGAGTTCCAAGTAATGCCATTTGGTTTGACAAATGCACCAGCGGTATTTATGGACCTAATGAACCGAGTGTGCAAACCTTACTTGGACAAATTTGTGATTGTGTTCATTGATGACATTCTCATCTATTCCCGCAACAAGGAAGAGCATACGGAACACTTGAAAGCCATTCTAGAACTACTCAAGAAAAGAAGAATTGTATGCTAAATTTTCCAAGTGCGATTTCTGGGTTCAAAAAGTTCAATTCCTTGGTCACGTGATAGATACTAATGGTCCATGTTGATCCTGCAAAAAATTGAGGTTGTTAAAGATTGGTCATCCCCTACTACCCCTACCGAAATACGCCAATTTTTGGGTCTTGCAGGTTATTATCGAAGATTTATCGAAGGAATTTTGAAGATCGTTAAACCTCTAATGGAGTTAATCCAAGAAAAGAAGAAGTTTGACTGAGGTGAAGAACAAGAGTTAGCCTTTCAACTCTTGAAACAAAAACTTTGTGAAGCTCCTATATTAGCACTACCCAAAGGAGTAGAAGATTTTGTGGTCTACTGTGATGCATCACACCTAGGGTTAGGTGCGATATTGATGCAAAGAAACAAGGTGAATGCTTTTGCTTCGCAACAACTCAAGACTCATGAAAATAACTACACTACCCATGACTTGGAATTGGGAGCCGTGGTTTTCGCCCTCAAGATCTGGAGACATTACATATATGGAACCAAGTGTACGGTGTTCACCGACCATAAAATTCTTCAACACATTCTAGATTAAAAGGAGTTAAACATGCGACAACACCGATGGCTAGAGTTTCTTAGTGATTACGACTGTGAAATCCGTTATCACCCGGGCAAAGCAAATGTCGTGGCGGATGCTCTTAGTCGAAAGGATCAACCTAAACCTCTTCGAGTTAGATCTTTAGGAATGAAAATTAGATCTCCCCTTCCATCAAAAATTCTTGAGGCTCAAGTTGAAGCTCTCAAACCCGAAAACCGTCCTAACGAGAAAATCTTTGGAATGCCAGAAAATGAGAACGGATTTGTGAAGAGATCGGATGGAACTTTATGTTTCAACGATAGAAGTTGGATACCACTCTATGGAGGAGTACGATAACTCATTATGCATGAGTCTCACAAGTCTAAATATTCCATTCACTCGAGATCCGACAAAATGTACCAAGATCTTAAGAAGCTTTATTGGTAGCCAAACATTAAGGCCGAGATTGCGACATACGTTGGAAAATGTCTTACATGTTGATAACATCAAATAGTCCTGAATATTAAGTGTCAATTTCCCCCGATAATGCTCGTTATTTATATCATTTATATGGATTTACGCTTGTTTTCCATTGTTTTCAACTTTCAGGTAAATTACGAGCATTGGAGCTAAAGAGACGCGGAAATGGAAACATTACTAAAGATTTATCACAGTATGCTTATTTTGAAGAAGTTACGCCGTAACTCGTCTCTCACATTACGTCGTAACTATTGCGTGACCCTGAAGTCCAACTTATCAAGAGGTTACGGCGTAACTCTTCCCAAAGATTACGATGTAACTCCAATAGGTCAAAAGAGGTTCCACGCCACTGATACTTACGCCGTAACTACTGCATCACTTACGACGTAACCGAGTTTATTGAAGACTACGGCATAACCACTTATAAGGTTACGCCATAACTAGCAGATCTAGTGCATTTACGGAGAAATAGAAGGTTACGGCGTAACTCCTCTATTGGTTACGCCGTAACCCAGACCTGGCCTATAAATACCCCACGAACTCCAGCATTTCAAAGCATCCCATTCCACACACAACACTCTAAGAACGTGGGAAAAAGCTCAAGGGAGGTCTAGGGAAGCATACGGAGCTGTTTCCAAGGGAGAAGTCACACCATTACGATAAGCTGTAGCGTTTATTATTTCTTTTACTTTCAATTCATGTATTTCGTACCTTTGAATATTGAATTGATTTGCATGATTAATATGAGCGGATAAGCACCCTTTGGTGCTAGCCTAGTTATGATTCCTTAATTGTTTTGTTTGCGTTTACCTTTACTTCCGTACAATTATTTCTAAGTGTATGCATGCATAGTTCTTTGGTAGTCACCCTTGGTTTGGTAGTTTTGAATGGCTATAGAGGCCAATTTCCTAGGAGATGTGACCAACTGACCCTAGGTGAGCCGACTGAGACGGGGAAGGGTAAGATATAACCAACTGACGACCCTTTCTACTTGTGCGATTTGACCAACTGATCACCTATCGTTTGGATGAACTTAAGAATTGGGGGTGTAGTGTCTAAGTTCCTAACGGCCGGGCACTCACTATTTAGAATCTAGCATGTAGCGGTACTTAATGACTCGACTTAGGGGACCAGGAACAACAGGACTTATGGCGGTGCGCCTGATTTCTCCTGTGGTGGCATCTTTGTTGATAGGTTAGGGAGAATTGACCAAATGTTGTCCTCTCGAATTTGACCCCACCTGAAGTAATTGGAAGTAGGTAGACGTAGACATAACTAGCTAGGAGGATTAACTAGGTTAGCACCACTATTCCTCTATTGATTTCCCTTTACCATTTATTTGCTTTTACTTTATATTCTGCATTAGTAGTTTAATTAATTAAATACCTATCAAAACCATTAATATTCTGTGACAATTAGACTTAGTAATTATCCGACACACATAGCTCTTGGTACGACCTCGGCTTTACCATTTACTACACTACACACGACCGGGTACACTGCCCATTAGTGCATTAGGGTAGACCATAGGTATAGCGAGACACTATAAATATTAAGACCTGGTCAGTAAAACCTGCATCAATCTCCCCCAATGGTTTGTAAAACAATTAAGTAACAGAAAGTGGGGCTATGAACTCACCGTACGTAAATGATGTTAAGAGTATATCAAAATCGATAGATAATCTAGTAAACCTCTACGTACAACCTAGAAATATGATATCGTGTCTTAGGTTTTGTAATAACGATGTGGAAATATAACTGATTCTATGTAATTCATTCATATTCGTTCATATTTGCATTTCAGAATAAATGAGGCGCTAGAGCGGAAAAGAAGTGATAGAAGGCCTAATATATGTTCTGAAGATTGATTTGCAAAGGCCTATAAATTATTTGTGAAGGTTACGCCGTAACTACTTAATAATGTTACGGCGTATTTATGATGCTTTGAAGGATACGGCGTAACCATTTCTTATGGTTACGTCGTAATTATTTTTATTAAGGTTACGGCGTAACATGGAATTAATTACGCCGTAGAGATTATTTCGGACCGGATATGTATGAGATGACGAAGGTTTACGACGTAACTCTGTGGATTAGTTACGCCGTAATTAATTACTTGGGCGCAAAGTTTTAAAGGCTACGACATAATTATAATTTAATTACTCCGTAATTAATTAATTGCGGCTATTTTATATGAAGCTACAGAGATTTACGGCGTAACTTATTAATTTAGTTACGCCGTAATTATTAAAAGCCCGGACCCAAGTTGCACAATACCCTAATGATACTACTATATATATTGACATGATATGTCATTTCATATCATCAATTTGGGTACAGTGTTTTGACGAGAAGCAAAAGAAAAAGAAAAGAGGCGCACGATTGGTTTTTGGTCAACTAA
>BPTQ01000004.1:104847314-104990614 GCA_019973895.1 Chrysanthemum seticuspe
TGGGTTTTAATATTAAAGGGGGTCAAAAAATGTATTTGACAGGGGGTCACAATGGAAAAGGCAGGGGTCCAAGAGGCAATGGCAGGTCCAAAAAGGTGTATTAAAGGTTTAATAACATAGGGACCTTTTGTGTAATTTCTGAAAAATGGAGGACCAATTCTGCCAATTATGCAAAGTTGTTCCAAGGGACCAAAAGTGACAAGTTTCAATAATGCAAGGACCAAAATGGACATTTTCAAAGTTCCAAGGACTATTTTTGCCAAATTTGAAACTTGGAGGACCAAACTTGTAATTTCTCAAAACTTTTGATATTTTTCACCAAAGGACTAATTTTGACAACTTATGATTTTAAAAGGACCTTTGGTGACTTTTCTTTTGAAATTAAGGCTCAGGGACTATTTCTGACAACTTTTTGAAACTTGGGGGACTGAAACTGCCAATTATGCAAACTTAGCTCATTTTTCATCTGATTTTAAACATTTTGCATCTGAAACATATAAAATGCAATTTTGGAATATTTTCAGTATTTTGATGCGTTTCTGAGCATTTTTAAACGTTTTGCAGTTCAGATTTAACCAAAAATGATGAGTATTTACACACTCATCAATCCCCCACACTAAACTATTGCTAGTCCCTAGCAATCTTTTGAGAAAAACTTAATGGATTTGAATCTCTTTACCAAAAGCCATTACTTCTGGAGTAGCCAAATGTTTTAGTTCAAGTAAGAACCATGGTACACCGATAACCATGTGATTTTGAGCAAACCACCAGCTTCCAACGGATTTGATTTATCTTTACCAGAAGCCGTTTGCTTCTGGACTAGCCAAATCTTAGATAAATTATCAATATTATCTTTGGTGAGATGATTACCAATTATGGTTTTTCCACTGCCTTTACCACAAGCCATAAACTTGCGGGCTAGCCAACTCTTCACTAATTAAAGATAAGGTGAGCTGAATACCATACAATTTTGGGCAAATTGCAAGCCGTCAATGGATTTGAGATATCTTTACCAAGAGCCGTTTGCTCCTGGATTAGCCAATCCTTTTGTTTTCTAGACATGGCGGACTGATAACCAATTGAGTAAGTGCAAAACACTTACTCCAAAAAAAAAATTTGGCCAAAAACGGGGGAATTGGGCGGTATAATTACATGATAAAATTCGTGAGAATTCCCCCCCACACTTAGAAATGAATATTGCCCTCAATATTCAAAGTACCGGCGGTTATGCCGAAACCTAGAACGTAAAAGGGAAATACAACGGCCATTATTTTGAAAGATTTTTTTTTTTTTTTTTTTTTTTTGAAACTTATATATTTACACAACATGTGGGGCAACCCTCCCCCCCACACTAGGGTGGTAGAAAGATAGAAAGAAGTCAGAAATATGGGTGAAAACCCATATGGCATGCTACTGTTTTTTATTCCCGAGTCGCTAGCTTGACTCGATCCCCGCATTCATTGGTTCATGGGGAAAGTTTGTAGATCCGGGACAACCACAGGGGGTATGTCCTCTCCAAAATAATGCTTCAACCTATGACCATTCACTTTAAAGTTTGGACCGTCGGGTTGAGATAACTCAATGGTTCCATATGGAAAGACTTTAGTGATGGTAAATGGTCCAGACCAGCGGGATTTTAATTTCCCCGAGAAAATCTTCAATCTTGAGTTGAAAAGAAGGACTCGATCACCGACGTTGAAAACGCGGTTCTTGATTTTTGAGTCATGAATCTTCTTTGTCTTTAGTTTTTAGATCAAAGAGTTCTCGTATGCTTGATCACGGAGTTCATTTAATTCATTCATTTGAACTTTCCGGTGATCACCAGCTGTCTGAATATCAAAGTTGGCATGTTTCAAGGCCCAGTATGCCTTGTGCTCAAGCTCAACCGGCAGATGACATGCCTTCCCGTACACCAGCTTGTATGGAGTGCACCCGATAGTTGGAATAATACACCAGAAGCTATGAGTAAACACTGAGTATCTCTACGGTTATGACATTTGTCTTTCCCGGGATTACTTCAATAGAGAAGAAGTATTAGGTTCATCATGTGTACTCGTTGTGTATTTAGATGTATGTCTCCTTCCTCCTTGCTGGTTTTGATACCTCAGAATCAGCAACACATTATCCATACCGAATATTCTTGAAATAGAGAAGAACAAGAATTAGCTCAAATGAATCCTGTGAGAATCAACTGTTACAGAAACTCTCCTTGACTATCTTTATCAACCCATACGTAGACAACTTGAAGTGACTACTAAAGAAGAAAATCCGATATACCAAACTTGAAACTGAAGTTGAATTCCCCACATTTGTATCTTAAGCTTGCACTTAATGATGGAAGAATGGTGTTGAGAATTTATGCACCAAGCAAATCTCTAAGTACTCAATACTCAACCAAAGTATGAGACATTAACACCTCTTGCGACTATCCACAACGACATTATCGTGTGTCACTAAGTAAAACAACGTAACTCCTTAAAGTAATAGTTAACCAGGTCTTCAACCATCCAAACCTACTGCTGGTAACTAGATAAGCCAAATCTTCAACTCAAATTGTTAAGCTCGAGCAAGTTATCTAATAATAACACGCCTTTGTGAAAGTCAACTTCAATCTCAAATAAGTGATAAATGATTAACTCTGAAGTAATCAACTTGTGTCAAATGCCCACTACATGAATAAACATACAACCGGATGTACATTGACCCACTGAATGAACCGGAACAAATGATTCCTCAACATCAATGCATTCTTCCTAAAGGTATACATGTAGAGACTGATATGGAAGATTCACCAATAATGTCTTCGAGCGGATGAGGTAGTCATTTCCCTTAATGTTCATGTGGTTGATTTATAGTATGCATAATGAGAGGAACAAGAATCCGTGAAGATTTGGCAAAGAAATACCAAAGAGCGGATCATTATTCAATAGTGCAACTACAATATCATGATAGACATTATCAACGCCTTGTGAAATAACTGGAGATAAAGTTTCTTGAGAATTCTGAGAAGTACTTCTTAGATGGTGAACCAATTGAGTCAGTAGGAACCGGAGCATGAGCTTCAGAATCTGGATGATCAACATTCGTTGGAGGTTGGAAGTACTCATCAAACATATCTTGAAACAATGAATCCCAAACAATGAATCCCAGTTATCCTTAGAAAGTGAAGCATTAGGCGTTGAAGGAGAGTCATATGACCATAATTCAAGCATCCATCAACATGTAGTATATACACTCTTCTCCCCCTAAAAATTGCATCCGAAGTTGCTATTTTTGATTTGAACAAGTGAATAAGAATATACACCAATGAACGTAGATCCACTTGAGGGTTGAAAGAGCGTGGAAAAACATGAAGCTTGTTGATGAAGAATGTCGATGAGAATTGTCATACACATGAAGATTTCTCTTCTTTTGAAGATAAAGCGCACTGAAGCGTACACCTTTCTTTTCTTTAAGGAACGGGGCCTGAAGTGTTATCTGCAGACGCCATAATGATGAAGTACGAGGCCTGAACTGATGTGAACTGACGTCATAGCCGATTTGAATATCAAGGTTGAGTTACTTGGACCCGTGAGTTATGAGATATCAATCCATTTATTATCCATACTTTAAGCTAGTCCATGTATTGAAGGATCGAAGTATCTGCAACTGATTAAGGATTACCTGCACTAACATTACAAGCTTGATTGCATATATATTGGTTAGTGACATTAGTATCCAAACCCTTTGAGGTTTCACGGTCAACCTTGATTTTGCCATCAGTAAGCAGCTTTCCGGTAGGTATCCATCTAAGTCCAACATCCTTAAACATTCTACCAGATGGTATCCACTTATGGCAAGGTCTAGGATTGTTAGGCTTCTTATGCATAGTGAAAAACTTATCCTTATTCCTTGTTTCTAAATATTTAGCAGTTGGTATCCATGTAGGCAAAGTTTTTGGATTGTTTTGCTTCATATACACAGTAGATGACCTAGTGAAAATCCTAGACTTAACAGGTTGAACCTTTGGATGAGCATTTACTTTCTTTAGGGATTTAGAAAAACAGTTATCATGATGTGCCTTAAAGATGCATTTCAGACAATTTGAGCAAACAGCTTGTCTGGATTCAGAAATTGATCTAGAGTTCTTAGAGTGATTTGCTATGGGAATAGCTTTATTCGAAACGCAAGTACTCTTAGATCCAAGCCAATCCCTAGTGTTTAGTTGAGTGTTCCTAGGTAATGGTTTAAAACTACTAGCAGTGTCTTGAAATCTTGTAGAATTCATCACCCTAGGTCTAGCACCTAAAATTCCATATGTTCTAATATGTGCCTTTTTCCTAGCTTTTTCTAGATCATAGTTCTTGAACAAATCATTCATATCATGATAATTCTTAGGCAAATAAAGTGAAGTGACTGGTTTTGACAAAACTTGTTTCACATCAACTTGGGAGGCAAACCGTGGTTTTGAAAAATTTGTTCGTTCAGACTTAAATGCAGTCGGTTGTCTAACAATTGGTTTCCCCAAGATTGATGGTTTTGCAAACTTAGTGTTCACACTATTCCCTGTTGTTTTTCTGAGCTCATTCTTTAAGGAAACTATTGTGAAACTCTTATCCTGAAGTAGAGCTTTGAGTTCATCAATTTTTTCTATCAAAGAGTTTGTTTGTTCCAATGACTTTGTTCTAGCTTCTTTGACCGAGTCACTTAGTTTTATGTGATGCTTTCTCAAAGACTCAATTTCCTTTAGTAATTTGGCCACACAAATTGCTAATTCATCATTTCTCATTTGAATATCATCAATAGCATTATCATCAGAATTACGTGTAACCAAATTGCTTTTCACATGCATATCAGAAATATGTTTCTTCAAATTGCTGATAGTCGAGTTTTTGGCTTGAAGCTGAGCTTTTAAATCGTTTATTTCGAAAAATTCATGAAATTCAGGAAATTCCGGATTTTTACATGGTTTATTAGTTTGAAGACTTTCCTCCTTTCTTTGTATTGCAATTTCAAGGAAATGCAATGTTTTTCAAGTTTTGAGAATTTATTTGAAAGTTCATCAAAAACCTTTTTATCAACCATATCATTTGTTTTGAATTTATTAGCCTCAGCCTCAACCAAGGGACATTGATCAGAATCATGTTCAGCATTAAGATCAGTTTGTTTAGGAATATTAGCATATGCACTATGTAGATCAGTTAAGGGTACCTCATCACATGAAGCCTGTTCATTTGTCGGTCTGATATTTGCATCCACATCATGTGAAACAAGAGTCACTGAACTACTGGTTGTTTCAAGCTTATCTGTCTCCGAGCCTCTGTATTTAGTGTCAACTGATCCATCATCTGTTCCCTTTCCGATCTCAACATTATAATCTAATGATTGTACTCGACATTCGTTCACCTTTCTGATCACTGCATCAACTTCTTGTATGACAAGAGTTACTGAGCAGTTGGTTACATCATTCTTTGTTGTCTCTGATTGTAAAGCCCTAAAATCCGGTTTACATTTTTTTTCGTTTTTATATCGGATACACCTTAAGTATTTAAATAAATATATGACATTTAAAACTATACGTTATATTAAGTTACAAAACATTAAATAAGTCCTATGTCTCACTACGTTTATTTGGAACCGAGCTCTACAAGTAATGCGTCACATATTTTTTATTTTTCTTTCGATTTCACCTAAGCCTCAAAAAGAGTTTGACACTTTTGGGTAAATATCATACGTTTGCAATGTGCGTTGGAGCCTTTCTAGACTTGTACCGATTTACACTATACCGAAAAATATTGCATGGGATCATTATGTACCTTTGAAAGTATGAGATAACAAAATTGAAGATTTTGAAATAATGGGCCAATCAAAATCCCGTAAATCACTCCATCATATCTGCACCTTTTAAATTTAAAGAATCTCTTCGATTCATTTATATCAAACCTTATATCACTTTTCATTCCTCTCACATTAAAACCCTAAAACACATAAGAACGGCAACTCATCTGTTGGTCAAGAAAAGAAGGTACGAAGGGTTTAGCTAAGAGAGTGATCGGGTTCATGAGTAAGCGAGCGTTGGTGATCATTGGTGCGACATTGGTTGATCGTGAGTGGCTTTGTTTCGAAAGGGTTTTGGTTCGGTTCGAAGGGTGTTAGTTTTGGTTCTTGTGTCCGTCGATCCATCGTGTAATCGACCCAGAGGTATTCCCCTAAATGTTTTGTTATACACTAATGGCTATACAATCTATATAATAAGAAACCTAATGAAATCTTGCTCTAAGTCTTGCGTCTATATATTAACTTGATCCTTATTATATGTAGTATAACCTGAAATAAATCAATGAATATAAAAGGGGGCTTGTATACATTCATGCGTGAACCAGGAATTTTTGGAATATGATTTCATGTGTTAACTATAGGGTCTTGGCATTTACTTCTCCGTTTCGTCTTTCGGTCCGTTGTTATCATCCTAAGATGATCGAATTCCTTTGGTCTTCAAGCATGCATGTTCATCAAATATAACCTCACACAAAGTAATATGTTAATATGCACATGGAATGATAAATAGTGTCTCATATAGTCATAACTGTAGGTACGTAAAATATGGAATATAGATGTCATACATGTCGACCCATTTGCGTCTTATTGTGTATCTGTTTGGCCTCACCATGCACGACCCAAAGATAACCAGTAGTGAAACCTTTTCGACCTTCATATTCATGACGTAAACATGTTTCGTTATAATGATAAATAAAATCATGTCATTGACTTAAGATATATAAAAAGGGTAACTATTTTGGACATGTAAACTGTTTTGAAAAGGGTCTCGTAGGGGTATGTTGGAGGGTGATCGCGGGAGTAACGATTGAGTCATTTTGTATTTTGAAAGCATGACGGGATAGTTGAGTCGGGGGTCAATCATAATGTGTGTTTACATAGTCGTAAATGTTAATCTCTTGAACCGCGAGCAGTCGTAAAAATGTATCGAGCATAGTATGGAAATGGTTTATGAAATTGTAGTTGTATCTTTAGTACACGTAAAAAAAATAAAATAAATAAAAAGAGTATGCATGTTACTTTGAGTTATTTTATCATTAAACCTTCGTCTTCAGGAAGTTGTCGCATGCAAACCCTGAACCTCATAAATTGACATATTACACCCTAAACTATAAAAGTTGATAACTTTAAATATTGACGTTGTACATTTGAACCCTAGACTTTGATAACTTGTCATATTAAACCCTTAAATTTACCATTTATCATTTGTAACCCCTAAGTTTGGCTAATTAATAATCATTACCCTAAAGTATTTATTTCGGTTCATTATTAAAAATGAGAATACGCTTAATAACTATAAAAATATTAATACGATTCATATAAGCGAGAAATCCGTTACGACATTAAATGAGCTAATAATTATTATGCGAACCGTAATCCGTGTAGATTCATTGAAGAATACGTGGCGTGGTGTATTCGTGTTTTTTCATTCGTTTGCTTTCCTTTCATTGACGTTAAGGTACAGATATTCTATCCCTTTTCAGTAGGGGTTTCTCATGATTCGTTTACATCTTTCGATATTGGTTTTGAACTGTTATCCTTTGCTCTGAGCCTTTTATTTAAGGTTTCTCTATAACTTTGCTATGCTCCCTTTGATTGAAGCTCATATTGGAACTGTTTAATGTGAACCACTGATGTGAACCTTTGATACGAACCTTTGATATGAACCTTTTAATACGAACCTTTGATATGAACCTTTGATACGAACCTTTGATATGAACCTTTGATACGAATCTTTGATATGGACCTTTGATATGAAAAATTGATATGAAACTTTGATATGAAATATGATATGAACCCTTATGATATGTATATGCTTTGACCCTTCAGTCTGATACCCGAGCCAAAATTTGTTTCCTAGTCAGGAAGGTAACCTGACCGTGTCATTGATGCACCAATGGCATGACTCCAGTGTGCACGAGTGATGTTGCACACCGTCCCCATTTTGATTTGATTATGAGCTCACTATATGTATATGATTTGGCCATTATTTGTTTTGGGGGGCGTATGGATGCATCCTAGATTTGATTTGTTTCGAGGGATTTAATCTGATTGGAGCTTTGTTTGGTGAATGATGTCGGGTGCAATCCGCGTCTTCACAATTTTGGGAGTTAGCTACTCCATTTGTTACTGAGGTCTCCCCTCCTATTATGTATGGTATTCCGAGGTCACCCCTCCGAATACAATGGCTACTTATGATATGATATGTTTCTGGGCTCGGGTAGATTGCTGATAACCCTTACACTTTTGATATACCTATGTTGTACCTGCTACATTCCTCAACGCACCATATTATGTGTACCCTTATATGACTCACTCTACTACCAAGATATATATATTCCATTTCTTTGATCAGTCACACTCTCATTCCGTTAATTCCGATTATCGTTCCATTCACGTACCGGGTTATTATATGTTATTTGGATTTGATTATGATATTCATGTTTATATGACTACTGATTTCTCTGTATGATATGTATGTATGCGATATAAGATTTACCTGTTGACATCTGATGATATGCTATCTTAATGTTATGTGATCCTTTGATGTGTATGGTAACCGTGCTTGTGTGAAATCGATTGTTGATCTTTTTATCTTTTGTACCTCGTTCGATTAATCTCGTGGACTATGACTATCCGTGGTGTCCCTATCTGCTTGTTGTTGACCTGCCATGTTTGCATTTATATTTATGCTACGGTTTGATTGGGAAATGGTTCTACTTATGACGTCTGTCTTGTTAACTTGTTTAATTGCTCTACTAGGTCTTTAATTCATTTACTTATAATGTTCTTACTATATTCCTACTTGTTACGTGTGACTGCCATGCTTTGACTGCTGCTATGATATCGGTTATGTTTTCAACTAAAGGTTTTGACCTGTGTGAATTGCCATGCTCACTTATTTAATTAATTGCTTCCGCTTTCCTGTAGATGTCTGTTTGGCTTGTATGTCTTCTGATTTCCTGAATTGATTGTATGCGGTATATGTTGTGTGGATATGACGTCTGCTATGTTTGCTTATGTTTCAGTTCTTGTATGTCTGGTTTGTATGTGCTTGTTTATATGTTATCGATGCTTTGCTTTGCTTCGTTCTCCTTGTTATCTGTTCGTTTTGGGTATCTGTAAAATTGTGTTCAGCAGGATCCTCATTGACTCATTGTTCTTATTTCGCTGCGACTTTGTTATCCGTTTCCTTTGTTTCATTTCGCATTTCAGATTTTATTTAGCTTTCGCTTTGTTATATCTGTTCACTAGGCTTTTTAAGCTCAGCCGCATTTCTTTTCCTGCGGCAGGTGTTAGGTTTAAAGATGGGCTTTGATGGGCTGAGAGTTGGATTATTTGAGTGGACCAACCCTAGATACCTTATTATTTGGATTTATTTTGTTGGGATATTGTTGGAGATTTCATTTTATTTTAGACATATTGGATTTTGTATTTTCCTTGTAAGTCATTCGTCTATATGACTTGGTACTTTATTCTTTAAGGCTTTCGCTTGTAAAATTTTATTTGTATGTTCTGATGTGACACCAGAATGTGACACTTCTACCCTTGTCGGGTTGGGGTGTTACAATTATGGTATCAAAGCAAAGGTTTCGTCTTGTTGACCTTAGGATTGACCTGTGAGGATTGGGTAGACATTAGGCTTCTGTCTGTTCTGGTATATTCCGATTCCTTTTGATTGTCGTTCAGTTTTGACTTCGATAATCTTTTGTCTTCACTGTTTTGCTCTTCTTCTCTTCGCATTTGAATTTTATTATTTTGTCTTCGTACATCCATTTGTCGACCGTTAGATGGATACTACCGTGGAGCCGAAGTTGATGGTGTCGACCCTGCATCGCTGCAACAGTCCCTGAGCTGGAGAGGTTCGTGAAGCAGAAGCCACTCCCGACTGCCGTGCTGTTGGAGACATCAGGAGGCTGCTGGAGGAAGCTGGACGAATCAACCAAAGACGCAACGACGAAGACAAGATTCAACCGGTGGCTGAGAAGGTTCATCTACTTCATATGATTTGGGCGCGATTTGTGTTACTCCGATTTGTTGTCATGCATTTGTGGCGGTTTGATATTTTGCTATGTGATTTTGATCGGCATTGCTCTTCCTTGATTTGTTCAGAACTCGGTTTGAATCGTGAAGCGTCATCTTTTGGCATTTTGGTAATATCTCAGCTTTTCCTTTGAATCTTCCGTAATGAGTCATGAGGAACCGTTTTACGCAAGCTTGGTGGCGTTCTCTCCTTTGTGGTATGGTAAGTTGTTTTGATGTGATATATGCTATATATTTGTGATCTGGTCTGCTTTGGTATGTTACTTGGTATCTGTATATGATATGTTTTGTCGTGATATTGGTTATGTGATTTGTCATGACCCGGGACAGAATATGGTGACAATAAGGGCTTGTTATGTGATGCAAGTATTATGACGCCTGATCAACGTGATAATACCGAGATCATATAATTTGAACTTATTGGAATCATACGACGTTTTGGGAAATGCCTGGGGTTGGTACGTGAATGGACTAAGACTTATAACCGTTATTTGTCACTCCTCATGTTCGTTTGAAATTCTGTACCCCTTTGTGAGATTCTCATCGACATATGTTACGTATACGTTTTGTACGTTTTGGAAACCGAAATCGTTATGATCTGTGTGAGACTACGGATTGCTATGCCTGCCTTAAGCTTGTACGTTTCTATGTACCCTGACGATTTCAAATTTCGAGGACGAAATTTTTCTTTGTAGAGGGGAAGAATTGTAAAGCCCTAAAATCCGGTTTACATTTTTTTTCGTTTTTATATCGGATACACCTTAAGTATTTAAATAAATATATGACATTTAAAACTATACGTTATATTAAGTTACAAAACATTAAATAAGTCCTATGTCTCACTACGTTTATTTGGAACCGAGCTCTACAAGTAATGCGTCACATATTTTTTATTTTTCTTTCGATTTCACCTAAGCCTCAAAAAGAGTTTGACACTTTTGGGTAAATATCATACGTTTGCAATGTGCGTTGGAGCCTTTCTAGACTTGTACCGATTTACACTATACCGAAAAATATTGCATGGGATCATTATGTACCTTTGAAAGTATGAGATAACAAAATTGAAGATTTTGAAATAATGGGCCAATCAAAATCCCGTAAATCACTCCATCATATCTGCACATTCTAAATTTAAAGCATCTCTTCGATTCATTTATATCAAACCTTATATCACTTTTCATTCCTCTCACATTAAAACCCTAAAACACATAAGAACGGCAACTCATCTGTTGGTCAAGAAAAGAAGGTACGAAGGGTTTAGCTAAGAGAGTGATCGGGTTCATAAGTAAGCGAGCGTTGGTGATCATTGGTGCGACATTGGTTGATCGTGAGTGGCTTTGTTTCGAAAGGGTTTTGGTTCGGTTCGAAGGGTGTTAGTTTTGGTTCTTGTGTCCGTCGATCCATCGTGTAATCGACCCAGAGGTATTCCCCTAAATGTTTTGTTATACACTAATGGCTATACAATCTATATAATAAGAAACCTAACGAAATCATGCTCTAAGTCTTGCGTCTATATATTAACTTGATCCTTATTATATGTAGTATAACCTGAAATAAATCAATGAATATAAAAGGGGGCTTGTATACATTCATGCGTGAACCAGGAATTTTTGGAATATGATTTCATGTGTTAACTATAGGGTCTTGGCATTTACTTCTCCGTTTCGTCTTTCGGTCCGTTGTTATCATCCTAAGATGATCGAATTCCTTTGGTCTTCAAGCATGCATGTTCATCAAATATAACCTCACACAAAGTAATATGTTAATATGCACATGGAATGATAAATAGTGTCTCATATAGTCATAACTGTAGGTACGTAAAATATGGAATATAGATGTCATACATGTCGACCCATTTGCGTCTTATTGTGTATCTGTTTGGCCTCACCATGCACGACCCAAAGATAACCAGTAGTGAAACCTTTTCGACCTTCATATTCATGACGTAAACATGTTTCGTTATAATGATAAATAAAATCATGTCATTGACTTAAGATATATAAAAAGGGTAACTATTTTGGACATGTAAACTGTTTTGAAAAGGGTCTCGTAGGGGTATGTTGGAGGGTGATCGCGGGAGTAACGATTGAGTCATTTTGTATTTTGAAAGCATGACGGGATAGTTGAGTCGGGGGTCAATCATAATGTGTGTTTACATAGTCGTAAATGTTAATCTCTTGAACCGCGAGCAGTCGTAAAAATGTATCAAGCATAGTATGGAAATGGTTTATGAAATTGTAGTTGTATCTTTAGTACACGTAAAAAAAATAAAATAAATAAAAAGAGTATGCATGTTACTTTGAGTTATTTTATCATTAAACCTTCGTCTTCAGGAAGTTGTCGCATGCAAACCCTGAACCTCATAAATTGACATATTACACCCTAAACTATAAAAGTTGATAACATTAAATATTGACGTTGTACATTTGAACCCTAGACTTTGATAACTTGTCATATTAAACCCTTAAATTTACCATTTATCATTTGTAACCCCTAAGTTTGGCTAATTAATAATCATTACCCTAAAGTATTTATTTCGGTTCATTATTAAAAATGAGAATACGCTTAATAACTCTAAAGATATTAATACGATTCATATAAGCGAGAAATCCGTTACGACATTAAATGAGCTAATAATTATTATGCGAACCGTAATCCGTGTAGATTCATTGAAGAATACGTGGCGTGGTGTATTCGTGTTTGTTCATTCGTTTGCTTTCCTTTCATTGGCGTTAAGGTACAGATATTCTATCCCTTTTCAGTAGGGGTTTCTCATGATTCGTTTACATCTTTCGATATTGGTTTTGAACTGTTATCCTTTGCTCTGAGCCTTTTATTTAAGGTTTCTCTATAACTTTGCTATGCTCCCTTTGATTGAAGCTCATATTGGAACTGTTTAATGTGAACCACTGATGTGAACCTTTGATACGAACCTTTGATATGAACCTTTTAATACGAACCTTTGATATGAACCTTTGATACGAACCTTTGATATGAACCTTTGATACGAATCTTTGATATGGACCTTTGATATGAAAAATTGATATGAAACTTTGATATGAAATATGATATGAACCCTTATGATATGTATATGCTTTGACCCTTCAGTCTGATACCCGAGCCAAAATTTGTTTCCTAGTCAGGAAGGTAACCTGACCGTGTCATTGATGCACCAATGGCATAACTCCAGTGTGCACGAGTGATGTTGCACACCGTCCCCATTTTGATTTGATTATGAGCTCACTATATGTATATGATTTGGCCATTATTTTTTTTGGGGGGCGTATGGATGCATCCTAGATTTGATTTGTTTCGAGGGATTTAATCTGATTGGAGCTTTGTTTGGTGAATGATGTCGGGTGCAATCCGCGTCTTCACAATTTTGGGAGTTAGCTACTCCATTTGTTACTGAGGTCTCCCCTCCTATTATGTATGGTATTCCGAGGTCACCCATCCGAATACAATGGCTACTTATGATATGATATGATATGATATGTTTCTGGGCTCGGGTAGATTGCTGATAACCCTTACACTTTTGATATACCTATGTTGTACCTGCTACATTCCTCAACGCACCATATTATGTGTACCCTTATATGACTCACTCTACTACCAAGATATATATATTCCATTTCTTTGATCAGTCACACTCTCATTCCGTTAATTCCGATTATCGTTCCATTCACGTACCGGGTTATTATATGTTATTTGGATTTGATTATGATATTCATGTTTATATGACTACTGATTTCTCTGTATGATATGTATGTATGCGATATAAGATTTACCTGTTGACATCTGATGATATGCTATCTTAATGTTATGTGATCCTTTGATGTGTATGGTAACCGTGCTTGTGTGAAATCGATTGTTGATCTTTTTATCTTTTGTACCTCGTTCGATTAATCTCGTGGACTATGACTATCCGTGGTGTCCCTATCTGCTTGTTGTTGACCTGCCATGTTTGCATTTATATTTATGCTACGGTTTGATTGGGAAATGGTTCTACTTATGACGTCTGTCTTGTTAACTTGTTTAATTGCTCTACTAGGTCTTTAATTCATTTACTTATAATGTTCTTACTATATTCCTACTTGTTACGTGTGACTGCCATGCTTTGACTGCTGCTATGATATCGGTTATGTTTTCAACTAAAGGTTTTGACCTGTGTGAATTGCCATGCTCACTTATTTAATTAATTGCTTCCGCTTTCCTGTAGATGTCTGTTTGGCTTGTATGTCTTCTGATTTCCTGAATTGATTGTATGCGGTATATGTTGTGTGGATATGACGTCTGCCATGTTTGCTTATGTTTCAGTTCTTGTATGTCTGGTTTGTATGTGCTTGTTTATATGTTATCGATGCTTTGCTTTGCTTCGTTCTCCTTGTTATCTGTTCGTTTTGGGTATCTGTAAAATTGTGTTCAGCAGGATCCTCATTGACTCATTGTTCTTATTTCGCTGCGACTTTGTTATCCGTTTCCTTTGTTTCATTTCGCATTTCAGATTTTATTTAGCTTTCGCTTTGTTATATCTGTTCACTGGGCTTTTTAAGCTCAGCCGCATTTCTTTTCATGCGGCAGGTGTTAGGTTTGAAGATGGGCTTTGATGGGCTGAGAGTTGGATTATTTGAGTGGACCAACCCTAGATACCTTATTATTTGGATTTATTTTGTTGGGATATTGTTGGAGATTTCATTTTATTTTAGACATATTGGATTTTGTATTTTCCTTGTAAGTCATTCGTCTATATGACTTGGTACTTTATTCTTTAAGGCTTTCGCTTGTAAAATTTTATTTGTATGTTCTGATGTGACACCAGAATGTGACACTTCTACCCTTGTCGGGTTTGGGTGTTACACTGATATTCTGCATTCAGCAACACCCGACCTTTCTACTAATACATTACCCGACCCATCACAACAATCTCTCAATTGCACCTGATACTCTTACGTTTTCATCTTTTTGTGTAGCTTCCTCAATGTACTTTTCCATATTATCCATGAGTTGGATAAATGTCTCAATGAATGCGTTAATTTCCATTCCAGTGTGTTTTTTGAAAGAAATTCCAGTCAAGTGTTGATCGTAATCTGCTGAATATTCCCCACTGATGAATGAATGAAAATTTTTGTAGATTACTTGAAGAGCTGCACTGGAACCATCCTTTTGAACCTTTTCATTGGTAAGTTGCTGCTTTAAATGTTCTAAGTTCAACAACAAGGTTATAGTTAAGGTAGATAAGTCCTGACCGAAGAGGGCACTACATGTTCGATCCATAGTTGTGGATAAAAGCTGTATGAGATGAGAGTGAAGTAGTTGATAGGGCACAATGCTGCATTCCAATTGCATGGCATTCTGTGGCATTAGCAGGTGTAATTCATTCTCACTGTACTCAGAACATGAAGATCTTACATCGTCATTGATTAATTCAATCATCTTTAATCGTTCAGTGTAGCATACATTATCATTGTTGTTCACAGCATCATACAATTTAAGTACTTTCGAAATCACTAGGTCAGTAGTGTAAGACATGATGTTGTAGTATACACGGGATTTTACAAATCTATGATTTAAACCGAGAAATAGATTCTTTCGCATGATTTTACAAAATCAAGAAGAAACCGTTAAGCAATGACCAATAGACCGAATTAAGATGACTGATGGATCGTCACAATGATAGACAATTGTTTGTTAGGACTTATGATTGTTTGTAGGATTAGCATTCTCCTCATTCTCACGGTCGTTTAGATGGGTAGAACGCTGAAAACGGAGTTAAGGTTCAAAAGTTATGGCCGTTTGAAGTTTTGATGTAAAAAGTCAACTTTGGTCAAACCACAAGTTGCCAGACAGACAAGTTGCTAGACAGGTACATCGAATCTGGACAAACTCTTCCAAGAATAAGTGACAAGTCTCTGCCAAGAATAAGTGACGAGTCTCTAGAAAGATAAGTGACAAGTCTCTAGACAGACAAGTGACAAGTCTCTACCAAAAATAAGTGACAAGTCTCTACCAAAAATAAGTGACAAGTCTCTAGACAGATAAGTGACAAGTCTCTAGACAGATAAGTGACAAGTCTCTAGGCAGATAAGTGACAAGTCTCGAGACAGACAAGTGACAAGTCTCTACCAAAAATAAGTGACAAGTCTCTACCAAAAATAAGTGACAAGTCTCTAGACGGATAAGTGACAAGTCTCTAGACAGATAAGTGACAAGTCTCTAGGCAGATAAGTGACAAGTCTCTAGACAGACAAGTGACAAGTCTCTACCAAAAATAAGTTACAAGTCTCTACCAAAAATAAGTGACAAGTCTCTAGACAGATAAGTGACAAGTCTCTAGACAGATACATTGAATCTGGACAAACGTTAGACAAGTCTCTACGAAGAGCATAACCACAAGTCTCTACGAAGAACATAACCACAAGTCTCTACGAAGAACATGACCACAAGTCTCTACGAAGAACATAACCACAAGTCTCTACGAAGAACATAACCACAAGTCTCTACAAAGAACATAACCACAAGTCTCTACGAAGAACATGACCACAAGTTGCTAGGTAGAAATATTTAAAAGCACCACTTTTCAATCCAAAAACGAAGAACACTGATTCAAGCCTTCCAAATCAAAACCTAAGCACTTATGATGATTCTAAACACAAAAGTACAATCAAAATTCAAACTTTAACAATAGAAATAATCCAAATGATGCAAATACCACTAAACTTTTTCAAACCCAAAAACCATATAAAACCACTAGAAATCCAAGAACATGTAAGAGAGATGATAAAACCATGGATCTTGATACCATTTGTAACATATTGGATTTCACAAACACACAAACAATCACAAATAAGGGGCGTACAATATGAGTTTAGAGAGAGAAAGTGGAAGATGGGAGCCTTTCTAGAGAGAGAAAGTAAACAAAAGAAAGAAGGTTAGATTGAGTGAAAGGTCCAATCCTCTACCTTGGGAGGTAGAGGGTATTTATAGTTTTACATAATACGCCCTCTGACGGGCTGTGGATCAGGCATACAGTGGGTAAAGACTCGTCCGTTCTCCACGGTGTTGCACTAAGCTAAACTAATAACTAAATAACTAACTAATAACTAGTAAATAACGTAATGTCTACGAGCTAACATATGCTAGACTAGTGTTGGGGTGACCGACTCTTCAACATGGATTTTCTAAATCCTAACATATTAAAAACTGATATTTGGAAATATAGATAATGTACTATTTTATTAACTCATATATGATGATAAATAAACATTCACTCTCTAGAAACGACGTTTTATATCCACCATACGTTACTACCTATATGAAGCTCTTTTCGTATAAAGTCCATTATTAGTCAACGAACCCATGACATGACCAACTCGACGCCTCACCCTTCCATATATACCCGCACTTCCATGAGCCAATGTTCAATAATCTAAAAAATGTCACATAACATTAACAACTTAAACTTTTGATATATTTAAACATTACCGAGTCAAATATAAACATAATAATTAAAGTATTGTTATACTAATTATAGGTCGCGTGACGGTACTTCGTGCTCCTACTACTTGATTTTACACTACTCGGATTCTGTTTGCTAAGGTGAGTTCATAGCCTTGCTTTTACTTGTTTTTCAACCCCCGCGAGGGAGATACATGCTATACACTAGACCACAAGTTTTTTCATAAAATGTATGCTTGCCTGATTATTATTATTGCCTAAGTTGCTAGCCAAAAGACCCCTTCATCATGAACCATTAGTCACTTGCGAGTGAACGCAAATATTGTGGATAGTACTATGGGAATTAACGACCCCGACTCGGTTATCGGACATAACCGGGGCGCACCATATTTGAATCTCTTAGGTAATTGGCTATTACCTCTTGGGGGGCAAATTTATTACTTACACCAGTAATTAGGTGTATTGGAATCACTCCTAGATTATATTTCAAGTGTTTGTAATCTATATGTAATAGTGTGCTTAATTAGGCTTATAAGTTAGTTTTAATGCCAAGGCTTATGTAGAAAGCCCATGGGCCTTGGCCCAAGCCCAATAAGGAAAGGAAGAGAGCTAGTGTGTTGCCCCAGTTCCTTCCCTATAAATAATCTTGTAAACTCCCATTTGGGAGTTGGTTGTTCATTTACTTTCATTCTCTACGCATAACTTGTCTTAATATTCATACGTGTGTGTTTGTATTTGTTCAACCAATCTATCTCTTCTATATTTCTTCATATTGATGCTTGTGTTACAAATATGGTGACCTAACAGTGGTATCATTCGCCAAATAGTTGGGTGAAACGTGTGTTTTGTTTTTGAAGTCTTAAAAGTATACGCGTGGGTTTCGGTTAAACTTTCATACGCAAAAAGCTTTAATTTTTACCCTTTAAAATTCAAGATTCTTGTACTTTAAAGGTTATTTGGTGTTAAAGTTTAAGTTTTTGGCAAAAAGTTTGAAACTTTTCGTGTATTTCATTGTTTTTTAGCTTTGTTTTAGTCGTGTGGTCATTTCTACGCGTAAGGTGCATACGAGTTTTGGATCATCAAGTTTCAAACTTTTGTGTTATTTTGGTGATATTAAAGCTGTTTCATCATAAAAATCTAGTTTAGAAACAATTTAGGCAGAAAAATCAGTTTTGGCAAAGTTTTTGGTAAATCCTACGCATAGCAAAATCCTAAGTTTACGCGTAAGCTCCAAAAGGTTTGATCTTCAGTGTTATTGGTTTACTCAGTCTTTTCTTGCTTGGATAAGCCTGAAAACACTTCGACTTTGGATATCTTTTACACTGGAATAAGTGTAAAGGATTTTTGGGCAAAACCCTAGTTTTACGCCTAAGCTAAAACTTACGCGTAGCATACTTTACGCCTAAGCATTTTCTTACGCCTAAGCTAGTCTTACGCATAAGCAAATCTTACGCATAAGCATTCTACTACTAAGCTTTTGGATTACGCATAAGCTAAGGTTTCCTTAACCCTACGCATAAGCTAATCCTACGCGTAAGCTCTATTCTTACGCGTAAGATGGTGTTTTTACGCATAAGCTAATTCCTTTGCATAAGCTGGTTTTCTACGCATAAGGATACTTCATCAACAAAGTTTCATTCGACTACAAAGATCCATCATCAACACAAGTTTCAAGATGTCTCAACCACCATACTCTGGCTATTTTCCTCATATGTATCCTCAACAACAACTACAACAACAACAACTCTATCAACAATAACAACTCTATCAACAACAACATCAATTTCCTCAAGGAGCAATTCAACCACAAATGATTCAACCACCACCTAGTCTTCAAGTACAACCTTACACAAACTTTCAAAATCAGCATCCATCCAAGTATGCTATGAAGGAACCGTCTTGGTTTGCAAAAGATGTGTGAAGCTTTAAGTAGCCAACAATCCATTCATGAGGCTGGATCACTTGATAGACCTCCAATGCTCACTCCCGGAAATTACGATAAATGGGTGATAAGGTTCTTTAGGTTTTATGATCTAAAGAAGCTACATGGAAAGTTCTTGAAAAAGGTCATCCTTGAAGGTCCATTTCAGATGCCTACTATCACTGTACCCAGAGATCCGAAGGCTAATCCACCAAGAGATGATATCACCAACGTTGTCGGTCTTAATGAACTTACTACTGATCAACTTCTACACTTTGAAGCCGATGAACTGGCAATGCAATACATCCTTTTGGGATTACCCAATACGATACTTCGAAGTGTTGATGCTCAAAAGACTGCTAAAGCAATGTGGGAGCATATTCATCTTCTCATGGAAGGCACTGAACTCAATCAAGAAGACATGGAATCCAAAATCTACTTAGCATATGAACACTTCATGATTGAACAAGGGGAGACATTAGAGTCATATCATCATCGATTCTCAGACATCATCAATGACTTGGAAAAACATAACATCATTATGCCAAGAATTGCAGTCAACACTAAGTTCCTGAGTAGTCTTGGTCCTGATTGGGAAAAGTATGTCATTTTCATCCGTCAAGCGAAGAATCTTCATCATGCTACATACGGATTGTTGTATGACTTGACTCCCTGTTTCGCCTTCACTTTCTGATAATCAAACTCTAGCTTTGTGGGCTCAAACGTGTTATCCTCAATTCCCTACTTTGCAAACTGTTTTCACAAATCCTCCACAACCAACTGCTACAATTACACCATATGATCCGTCACAGCACCAATCTCAAGAAACTCAATTGGTTCCATACAACAACAACAATGATCAAGCACTTTACAGTGAATCTAATTAGGATACAGAAGCTTTCGATGCATTGCAACAAGGGTTTGTCATGATTGCTAGAGCCTTCGGCCGATACTCAAACAAATCCAACAATCGCATTCGTACCTCATCTAACACAAGGAATCAGGCTGTTGTCAACAATGGACGTGTTGAAGTTCAGAATCGTGGTAATGTTCGTCAGATGGGTAGTGGTCAAGGGTTTAATGCTAATGGAAGGAATAACATTGGTGCTCCACAACAACGAGCTCATGTGGTTGAACAGGGAAATGCTCAGACTGGGGTTAATGGTCTTCGTTGTTATAACTGTAATGAGAAGGGTCATCTGGCTAATGCATGCCCAAAGCCGAGGACAAGAGGCAGCGCTTATCACAAAGAGGCTTTACTCTTGGCTCTCAAGGATGAAGCTGGTGGAAATCTTACCAACAAGGAACAGAGCTTCATGGCAAATGCAGATTCAGATGATGACATGGAGGACTTGCAAGCTAATGTAGCTGTGATGTTAATGGCTAACATGCAAGAACTCTACATGAGTAACACAGGCCCAGTGTATGACACTGACGGCTTGTCTCAGGTACCGGATCAAACTATATTCATTTCTGATCTGATATCTCCGCTAACATCTGCATCCGATGTGGCTCAGAATGTTCAACATGAGCCATCTACATCTCATTCCAATGATAATCAAATAGATCCCGTTGTTTTATTTGACGATCAATATGACCTTATGGTTACCATTGATAATCAAGTAGACTCTGTGGTCATACTTGAGGATCTGAATAATGATCATGTTGAGACTCACGTTGAACAAACTGAACTTCTGTCTAATCCAGATATTGAGCTCATGCCCTTACTTAAGGACCAAAAATCTCGAATGGAAAAATGCCTTGACATTAATAAGCAATTAAAGGATAAAAATGCACTGCTAACCAAGGACAATGAATGCTTAAAGTTTCAACTCAACATTTTTCAAACACAAGAAAAACGTGAAAAAGGTTTTGAAGTCGCATTTTCCAAATCATACAACAATGAAAAATATTTGGAAAAACAGATACGTGATCTAGTCGCTTCCAAGAATGCTTTGTTGTCTCAAATAGAACAACTGAAATATGATCATAAACAACAACTTAACACTCTCACTTCTGAAACTCAAAAAGCCAAGTCTGAGTTGTTAACTTGTCAAAAACAGTTTTGTAAATACAAAAAGCATTCAACGAAACGAATAGATAACTATCTTGAAGAAATTGTCGACTTACAACACAAAATCAAAGAGTTTCAAAATGTTGTTTATAAGCATGGTGAGTCCATCACAACTATTCAAAAGTTTACTCTTAAACCATATCCAAATGGACATGGACTAAATATTGTTGATTACAAACCACGAGCATTCAATCCAAATCCTCAAGTTTACAGTGCAGAACATAAAATTGATGATTCCATTATAAGTGTTGTTGAATACAATTGTACGGAGGAATTAGATGCAGAAGACGAGATTCGGTCAAAAATTGAAAATGTTGTTTATTGCAAACTATTTAACTATTCAAAGGCCGTAACTTTCGTCACACATACACCTTCAATTATCACGCCTACTCCTGATGCTGGTCCCCAAACCAATCTTGCACATATTAATGGTCCTTTACCTTCACTCAGTGAAGTAAAAACATTATCCGAAAAGTGTAAAATTCTTAAATATTTTGAAACATTCATTTCGGACATCAAAATTTGGAACGTGAAATTAAATTTCATTCTGAAATAAAAGTTGAACATTTTCAATCGCCTCTTGCACGTGAACAAAGAGATATTTTTCAGAAAAGACTCTTACCTCATGTCCGAAATTTTGAAAATGTGTGCAATATATTGGGAAAGGGATTTTCACAAGGAGCTTGGACTTATGAAAAGAGTTTTCGAACAAACAGAAACATCGATTTCATATACAAAACGTAAAAATAAAATGTTACGAAAAGATGTTAATCGACTCTTGGAAGATGCAATCTGTGTTGATACCATTAATGTTGTGTTATTACATTCTGTTGCATATGCATTTGATTATATCTCTGCTGATTCTGTTGATTCTGTTGAAAATGTTGAGAATACCGATAATGTGCAGCAAATCAAATCTTTGAAAACTGAAAATGAGCGATTGTTAAACGAGCTTTCAAATGCAAAACGTCTTCTCCAATGGTGTCAAAAAGATTGTCAAAATCGAGAACTCGCTTTACAAAACAAAATCAGTCTGTTGCATACAAAAACTCTTACTCCAAAACTTGAGCAACTGGATGATAAAAACGCGTCTTTGAAGTGTCAAATTTCAAAATATGAACAAGAAATTTCAAAACTTAAAAAGGAATATGGGGTCATATTTGATTTACTCAAAAAGACTCGTGCTCAAGCGTCAAAAGATCTTGATGATCATCTTGCACATACCAAAGATATTTTACGACAAAATGGAAACACTCGCTCTGAAAATCAAGATTTGTTACACACTATCCATGATCTAAAAGCAGAGTTGGTGAAACTTAAGCAAGATAGGAATAGTAACACAGTAGTAACTGCACCTAAACAGATTCAAAATGACTTTATAACATCTAATGACAAACCACAAGAAACTAATGTGCTTCCCTCTACTGAAACAGGAATAGTTGCCTCTTTTCCCAACGCCTGCACTTTACAGCCTAGGAGCAATACAAGGAAGAATAGGAAGTTGCGACGTAAGAAAAGAACAATAAAGATCTCTGAAGTAGAAGAACACCTTAGGACTTTGAATAAAACTCAAGTTGCACCCACTTTAGATATTGCGTCTGACAAATGTAATGAACAAAGTGATGTAACGAATGATGAATCCTTAAGTACTCTTAATGTTTTGTTTGAAGCCTCTTGTGTTGGTTGTCGTAAAAGCATGTTTTCTGGTTGTCATGATAAATGTGTTGCTAAGGCTATCTTGAATAGTAAGTGGAATAATAGAAAACGGAATACCTCTAGGCCCACTAATGCTTCTAAGTCTGTGCTAGGTAAACCACCCTCTAGTGTTCCGGCTACAATCATTGATGTATCCATAGGAACCCCCTCACCTATTAGGAAGAACTTATCACCTAGTGCATTTACTAAGACAAAACCTAAGACTAGTTGGAGATGGCAGAAATGGTTACATAATACACTTGGCTTTAAATGGATACCTAAAATCATAAACATGTGTGTTTCAACTGTAACTGCATCGGAACCCTCTAACTCTTTGGGTTCCAAATTTACTTCTATTCCATCTGTGTCGTCTGTGTGTAATGCAGGTGATACAGATCATCCTCTGGATTGTTGATAACGGATGTTCCCGACACATGACAGGCAATCTCAAATTGTTATCCAACTTTGTTTCAAAGTTCATTGGCACTGTCAGGTTTGGGAATGATCACTTCGCAGCTATCATGGGCTACGGAGATTACATCAATGGGAACATCGAAATCAGCAGAGTTTATTATGTGGAAGGTCTCGGTCACAATCTCTTTTCAGTCGGTCAATTTTGTGATGGAGATTTGGAAGTTGCCTTTAGGGAGAAAACTTGTTTCATCCGTGATCTACAAGGAAACGATCTTATGTCTGGCCAACGCCCATCAAGTCTATATACAATCTCAATGCAAGACATGATTGCTTCCTCTCCCATCTGTCTACTGTCTAAAGCAACATCTACAAAATCATGGCTATGGCATCGTCGCCTTTCACACTTGAACTTTCAAACCATAACCAACCTTGCTCGGTATAAACATGTTGAAGGTCTCCCACGGTTTCGGTATTCTAAAGATCATCTATGCTCAGCTTGTGAACAAGGGAAAAGCACTCGTGCTCACTTTCCTTCAAAGGTGGAACATAGCTCATAGCACATACTTCATCTTCTTCACATGGACTTGTGTGGCCCGATGCGTGTGCAGACGATTAACGACAAACGCTACATCTTGGTAATTGTAGATGACTATTCACGATGGACTTGGGTTTATTTTCTTTGAAGTAAAGATCAAGCTCCACAGATGATCATCACCTTTCTCATGAAAATTCAAGTTCAGCTCCGGAACACAGTCAGACAAATCAGAACAGACAAAGGAACTGAATTTGTAAATCAAACTCTTCGTGCATATTATGAGAAAGTGGGAATTTAGCATCAAACATCAATTGCACGAACACCAGAACAAAACGGAGTTATTGAAAGACGAAACCGTACGTTAGTGGAAGCTGCAAGACCAATGTTAATCAATGCTAAACTTCCAGATTACTTGTGGGCTGAAGTCGTGTCAACTGCATGCTACACTTAAAACCGTTCGATGATTACTAAACGCCACAACAAAACACCTTTTGAGCTTATCCACAACCGTAAACCGAATCTCAAACACTTTCATGTATTTGGATCCCTTTGTTACCCAAATAATGATCGTGATGACTTTTGTAAGCTCAAAGCTAAAGCTGACATAGGAGTATTTGTTGGATACTGTGAAAACTCTAAGGGTTACCGGATCTGGAATCGTCATACAAGGGAGATTATGGAAACGATTCATGCAAATTTCGATGAACTTACAAAAATGGCTTATGAGCAAAACAGCTTGGAACCCAGACATAACCGTCTAAACTTCCCTCAAACCCCATCATCAGCTGAACCAAGCTTACAGCTTACTCGTCAACAAATGGAACAACTATTTGCTCCTCTGTTTAGTGATGATATTGATCAACGTGCTCCAGATGTATCAAATGTTTCCGCTGCTCAACCTGATAATAATCCAATACCTGATACACCTGAAACAACAACAATTGTTGAAGAAGCACCTCCAATTGACTCTACAACAACAGCCGAACAAACCGCATTCAATGACGTCAAACCAACTGATGATATTCTGAACCAAGAAGTACCACAACCTGCAGATTTTGATCCAAATGCGTTCTTCAAACCTTTTGCTAATGACACTGCCACTTCTGATGTTGCAGAATCATCAACAAGCCATTTGAATCCTCCAAATCTGCAGAATGTATATCAACATCAACCCTCCACACATCGTTGGACTAAAGACCATCCTCTTGTGAACATCATTGGAAACCCAAATCAACCAATCGTAACTAGACAACGCCTTCAGACTGACGGTGAACATTGCATTTATGCACTTACCGTTTGTCAATCTGAACCCAAAAACATTAAAGAAGCAATGACTTACGACAACTGGATTGAATCCATGCAAGAAGAACTTAATCAATTTAAATGTCTTGAAGTATGGGAATTGGTTGAAAAACCAACAGGGGTCTATGTTATTGGTCTGAAATGGATTTGGAAAAACAAATTGGATGCTGAAGGTACGGTTATCAGAAATAAGTCACGTCTGATGGCTAAGGGTTATAGACAAGAAGAAGGGATCAATTACGAAGAATCATTCGCTCCAGTTGCTACACTTGAGGCTGTTCGGATCTTTCTGGCATTCGCGGCTCACATGAACATCACGGTCTTTCAGATGGACGTCAAAACCGCTTTTCTCAATCGAAAACTGAAAGAAACGGTCTATGTTAGTCAGCCAGAAGGATTTGTTGATCCAGAGTTCCCTAATCACGTCTACAAACTGAACAAGGCTCTCTACGGTCTTAAACAAGCCCCTCGGGCTTGGTATGATAAGTTATTATCCTTTCTTATTGCCAATAATTTCACTAAAGGATCGGTCGACCCAACACTTTTCATACAATATCACGGGGAACACATTTTAATTGTTCAAATTTATGTGGATGACATCATTTTTGGGTCAACACATCTAAAATACTCAAACAATTTTTCAAAACTTATGAAAAAACACTTTGAAATGTCCATGATGGGTGAACTTATATTCTTTCTTGGATTGCAAGTTCATCAATCACCCTGTGGTATTTTCCTAAGTCAGTCCAAATATGCTCTTGAAATTTTAAACAAACATGGAATGCAAACCTGTGATACCTATGCCACACCAATGGCACATACCAAGAAACTGGATGCTGATTTGCATGGGAAATTGGTTGACCCTACCAAATACCGAAGTATTATTGGGTCTCTCATGTATCTAACAGCCAGTAGTCCTGACATTGTATTTGCTGTATATCTTTTCTCCCATTATCAGTCGAGACCAACTGAAACTCACCTCTTTAAGGCTAAAATAATCCTCCGATACATCAAGGGAACCATTAACTTGGGACTCTGGTATCCGAAGGATTATGGTTTTGAACTAATAGCTTTTTCAGACGCTGATCACACAGGTTGCTTAGATTCTCGAAAAAGTACTTCAGGAGCTCTACAATTTCTTGGTTATAAACTGGTGTCATGGCAATCGAAGAAGCAGGACTGTACATCGCTGTCCTCAACCGAAGCAGAATATGTAGCCATGTCGGCGTGTTGTGCTCAAGTCATTTGGATGCGAACACAACTCAAAGACTATGGTTACGTATTTGACAGAATCCCGATGTACTGCGACAATCGAAGTGCTATTGCGATCTCGTGTAACTCTGTTCAACATTCAAAGTCTAAGCACATCGATCTTCGATATCATTTCATCAAGGAGCATGTGGAAAAGGGTGCCGTTGAATTATATTTTGTGGGTACTGAATACCAATTGGCAGATCTTCTTACCAAAGCCTTAGCTCCTGCTAGGTTTACTGAGTTGTTCCACTGGATTGGTATGAGGTGTTTGACTCCAGAGGAACTGGATGAACTTTTAAAACAATATTAAAACCAGTCAAACACCAAAACCTATTTTGTAAATACTTTTCAAAAACAAAATACAAAAATATAAAATTTGATAAAATTAAAAAATATTCTTCTATCTAATTTCTCTCAAACATGGAAAGTACAAATCTTCAGTCAACACTTTGTTCCATCGAACTTTTCATAATTTTCCCGAACAAGTGTTGAGGGGGAGAAAGTTCATAATTTTCTGTTTCATAAAACCTTGTACTTGCATGTTACCTTTAACCGGTTGTATCTTTGAGGATGGTGGACTCGTTTATGCTTTATTGACACTCCCCGGACCCAAACTTGTAAAATTTCTTTAATTTTAAAGTCAAGGGGGAGTGTCGTCAAGTTTCTTTCCAAATATCATGCTTTACGTAACCTAAGTGGAAGTTATGGGCGTTGGATGAAAATAATTGAGGTGGAGGGACCAATGTTGCTAAATGTTTAAACTTATTTTAATAAAACCATCCCACCTAATTTTTTCAAAACATTAAATTCACACATTAACTTCTCCAACTACCCATCCCACGCATAAGAATCATTTCACAAATCCGTGCTTTAAACTCCTAATCTGTAAGTGTACTAAGGATCATTGTGTTATTATAAACATTGGTTTTGATTTTTAAACATATCCAACGGCTAGATTTTATGTTTGGGATGATTTTGTGTTCTACGCGTATGCGTATGAACACGAAATCATCATTGAGTGTTTGTGATGATAAATTTTGTGTCAAAATGCTTAAAAACAAGTATCATAACGTTTTCAACATCTAAATCCACCCAGAAAACGTTTTTAATCGTTTTTCAAGAATTAGGGTTTATGCGTGGATTTGGGCGTTTTCATTTGTGAGTGTTTCTGTGTAATTAGATGGCTATATGAAGTTTGTGACATGCTTAATTGAACAAAACCACACTTGAATCATTCCCAGAAACATGATTTGTGCTTAATTGAGTATTAGGGTTTTAGTATCCTACGAATTGGGTACTTTTGATTCATGAGGTTCTGGATGTTATAACTTGTTGCAACACATTCATATAGACTCTAAGACATCCCAGAATTAATTTGGTGCATTTCCTATGGTTGGATTTCATACTCGTAAGAATTTAAAACTTAGGGTTTTAGTCTTACGCGTAACAGTTTATGATAGTGATTCCATGTGTGGATGAAAGAGGTTGAAATATGTGTTAATAATGATGTTATGACAAATTTATTTCAGGTTATTACGCGTGATAAATTCAGATTCAAGGTTAACCATGGATTCCTACGCATAAGGATCATCTTAAGCGTAGAAAGTTAGAAATCTTACGCGTAACCTTTACGCGTAAGGTTCTACAAATGGGACTACGCGTATCCTGTGAAGGATATGCGTAAACTTGAGTCTTACGCATAAGGTTTACCCTTACGAGTAAACCTTACACATAAGCTATCACATGCGCTTACGAGTAAGCTCTATGCCAAGGGTTATTTTCTTACGCGTAATATTTCTTACGCATAAGCTTATGCTTACGCGTATGGTCAACTGTTTACGCATAAGCTTGCAATTTCTATTCTTAAGCCTTACTTTTAACCATAATAATGAATTGTTACGCGTACAAACTTGTAAATAAATAAATCATAACGTCACAAAACCAAAATATCACTAATAAGCCATAATAGTTAATATGTTGTGTATATAAGTGAAAAATTTGGACTTCAAAACTCAAAATTGATAAATTCACGTAACTTATCACGACTACTTTGGACTATTGGACAAACAAGTGACGTTGGATTCGTAACATTCATCAACATAACATATTCAATAATTGGACAATAAAATCAACTGTTGACTAACATAATGTCTTTCGATATGTTGGTTCTTTTGGCTCAATATCTTTCAGATCACAATATGGACGTCACAATGCAAAACGTTGATGCACCAAATGTTCTCACAATGGAAGACATCTTCCCCACCGGTTATATAATGAAAATTGGAAATAACAATCTCAGAGTCGATTTTGATAACTTCACGTGTTCTGAGTCTTCTTGTCAAATTGCTGTGGATATTCTGAAGACTCATCCTTACAAGAATATGCTCTCTAATTCTGCAACTGTGCCGGAGATTTATGTTCACCAATTCTGGCATACCATGCAAAAGGTTAAAGGTCAAGAGGCTGTGACTGTAACACTCAACGACAAACAAGTCACCGTCACTCCAGCAGACTTAAGGGCTATTCTCCTTCTTCCTACCATCCAGCCTGCCAACTATGTTGCTTCTCCTTCGGAAAAGGTCACACTCCAGTTCATGGTCGACATTGGCTATGATGAAGCTGTTGGGATTATCACCAAACACTCTTCAGTAGATCTTAAGAATATTCCTCAGCCATGGAGAACCCTCTACATCATGATCACCAAATTAGTGTCTGGACGTGATAGTGGTTATGAGCATCCCAAGCTCATGGAACTACAAGTATTTTGGGGCGTGGTCAACATGATGCACATCGATTTCGCAAGTCTAATTTGGGATGACATGCTGTCATATTTCAGGAAACCTGGCACCAAAATCCCTTACATCAGATACACAAAACTGTTGATCCATAGGATTCTCGAGAATAATCCTGATATTCCCTTGAGACTTGATGACCCTGTTAGGAATTAGAAATTCCATAGTAAAGAGTCGGTCACCCCATATATAATCTAGCATAAGTTAGCTCGTAGACATATCGTTATTTACTAGTTGTTTACTTAGTTATTAGCTTAGTGCAACACCGTGGAGGACGGACGGGTCTTTACCCACTGTATGCCTGATCCACAGTCCGTAGGAGGACGTATTTTATGTTACTATAAATACCCTCTACCTCCCAAGGTAGAGGGTTGGACCTTTCATTAATCTAATCTTCCTTCCTTTGTTAACTTTCTCTCTCTAGAAAGGCTCCCATCTTCTACTTTCTCTCTCTAGAACTCTATCAAATTCGAACAATATATTGTTATGTGATGTGTTTATGAAATCCAATATGTTACAAATGGTATCAAGAGCCATGATTTGATCATCTCTCTTACATATACTTGGATTTCTAGTGGTTTTAGATGGTTTTTGAGTTTGAAAAAGTTTAGTGGTTTTTGCATCATTTGGATCATTTTTAGTGTTAAAGTTTGAATTTTGGGTGTACTTTTGTATTTAGAATCATTGTAAGTGCTTGGGTTTTGATTTGGTAAGCTTGAATCACTGTGATTGAGCTTGTTTTGGATTGAAAAGTGTGTTTTTGAAGTTTTTCTTGGTAGCGACTTGGTTCTCGTAGTGAATTTCATCATAGCGACTTGCTTCAGAAAAAGGTAGCGAGTTGTAGTGCTTTTTGGTAGCGACTTGGTCCTAGCGACTTGTCTATTGAGACAAGTCGACAAATAGTACAAGTTAGTGGATTCTCCACTACGGCTAGCGACTTGGTGAGGTTAGCGACTTGCTTCAGAAATTGTTAGCGAGTTGTAGTGTAACTTGTTAGCGACTTGGATCTTAGCGAGTTGTTCTTTAGCAACTTAACTGTGTCTAGCGACTTAGTGCTTAGCGACTTGGTGTTAGCGACTTGGACGTTAGCGAGTTGCTCTTTAGCGACTTGACTGTGTCTTAGCGACTTGGCATTATAGCGACTTGTGTCTAGCGACTTGGTGTTAGCGACTTGTTGACTTTTCCCGACAAAACTTCAAACGGCCATAACTTTTGAACCGTAACTCCGTTTTCAGCGTTCTACCCATCAAAACGACCGTGAGAACAAGGAGAATGGCAGGTCGAATGAACTAAAGTTCATTTGGGTCAACCCTTGAGGCCTAAATCCGCTCCGAACAGAAGTTATTGAGGTTTTTAAGTTTTTAGACCTAAATTTCTCCGTAAAATCATGCAACAAACAACCCAAATCACAACCAAACAACATCTCTGCTAATCCCACAAACAATCATAAGACCTTACACACAATTGTCTATCATTGTATCGATCCATCAGTTATCTTAACACGTTCTATTGGTCATTGTATCACGGTTTCTTCTTGATTTTTGTAAAATCCCGCGAAAGATTCTATTTCTCGGTTTAAATCATAGACTTGTAAAATCCCGTGTATACTTCAACATCATGTCTTATTCTACTGACCCAGTGATTTCAGAAGTGCTTAAATTGTATGATGGTGTGGACAACAATGATAATGAATGCTACACTGAACGATTAAAGATGTTTGAATCAAGGTTGTTAGGATCGGGATCCTACCTAGGATCGTTTTCGCCTTTGCAAGATCGTAATCGTAGGATCGGATCGGGATCGTAAGATCCTATGAAAATGAATATATTTTTGTATAAGGGTTGTAGTTTTATATTTCTATGTAATATTTCATATGATAAACGAACCTAAATGGATGATAAAAGAAAAAGTTATATGTTCAAGTACCGTAGTAGTAGAATATTAGATGTATTGCAATGCATACTTGCACAAAGTTACTACATACGTACACGGTACACCTACTTCTTCTTTTAATGTTTTTTTCATTATAGGTTTTTAGTGATAACATTTATGCAAAAAGATAATGTTAATTTATTAGCATGTGATTCTATAATTTTTTGTTACAATATATAGATTAATGCAAAAAGATAAATGATTGTATCTGAAAATAAAACGACATAACTTATAGAGTAAATTACACCGTTCGTCCTTGTGGTTTGCGTTGACCGCAGGGTTTCGTCCTTTGACCAAAAAAGTTGCACCGTTCGTCCTTAAGTGTGAAAACGTTATGCACCGTTCGTCCCTCCGTCCACTGGGGCCCACAAATTCCCACTAAATTCAGTTAACTAATATTTTTAAAAGGGTATATCCGTCATTTCCCTAGCAACACAGTTATGCAATTCTATGAACAAGGACGAACTGTGTAATTTACTCTAATAAAAACAAAATCATAAACACAACCTAACCCACATTTTCCATCTTTTTCTTCTATCTGTCTTTCCATCTCTCTCTCTTTGAATCACACACAGAAACATCAAAGTAGATGTTTCTTCTTCCTTTTTGAAGGTCAACCAATCTTCCATCATTTTCACCATCTCCCTAAGGAAACCTACCACCATAGCCGTCACGAGGTGGCATGAGACGTAGTTGTGATAAAAGGGACGTGAGCCAAGAAGGGTGTCACACTACAACCAAGAAGATAAAAAGAACACAAGACTTCCTTAATGTACATCTATAAATGGAATCGAGTTTTGACCCAGGTTCATTCACATCTCACACACAATCACCAAAAATTAGGGTTTTCAAAGATTAATGGTTTTCAAAATTAAGAGAGGGGTTTTGTTAATTGAGGTGTTAGAGGCGTAATTTGAGTTCCAACTGTATCAAATTCAAAGGATTCGTGTGCTAATTGGAGTTTTTCTTGTTCGGTTCATCCACAAGGATAATTATTTATTGTGTTTTAAACATAAATAATAATTGATTTTGTTATTTTAATTTTTCCTTTTAGTCGAATGTATAAGAAAGATTAAAATGATGTTTTTGGCCTAGTGTTGTTGACGTTGCTTGTTGTCGGAAAGAGAGGAGAGTGGGGAGTGTAGCAGAAGAAACCCTGCAAGCACGCGGGTTAGTAGCAGAAGAATTACATGGTGATCTTGGTAAGCTTTCAAGATCAACAATCTTGAAAAAGTTCAAAAAGGGTGAAATACGAGTACTAGTGACAAACGAGTTATCTGCTAGAGGTTTAGATGTATCAAACTGTGATCTTGTTGTTAATGTGGACTTACCTACTGACTCGGTTCACTATGCACATCGAATGTATAAGAAAGATTAAATGTTGTATTTATTTGAAAACAGGTAGTACCATAGCTAGTTTAGTGAGAATTTTTTGTTTGTTTGTTAAATAATCAAGTTGGTGGTTGCCGGTTTTTGAGGTGGTGTTGGAAGTTTAGTTACTCAAAGCTTTTTTGTTTTCATATGGTTTGATGTTTTTTTTTAGATGTGATTTTCTTTTCTACGTATGAGTTTGATTTGAAATAGTGATGTCGGTATGAGTTTTATTTAGATCTAGTAGGCCGGTTTGTGTTTGATTTATTTTTGTTGATGATGATAATGATTTTGGTAAATAATAAATCAGAGGATATTATGATGATGGAAAAAAAATGGTGGTGGGTGATGCAGATCTAAGATGAAGATGATTAAAGAGAGAAGATGAAGAGTGAAATGACGTAAATACCCCTTTAAAAACCTTAGTTAACGTCAAGTTAACTGACGTTAGTGGGAATTTGTGGGCCCCAGTGGACGGAGGGACGAACGGTGCATAACGTTTTCACACTTAAGGACGAACGGTGCAACTTTTTTGGTCAAAGGACGAAACCCTACGGTCAACGCAAACCACAAGGACGAACGGTGTAATTTACTCTAACTTATATTAGAGGGCAACAAAAAAAAAATTTCTTCATGACCAAGTAAATTAAATTAGAATATTCTGATAATATTACTGAAGTTTTTTTTTTCTTGATGACCAAATAAATTAAATTAGAAAATTCATGCTTTTATATGTAACATAAAATAAAATATGAACAAAATTGGGTCAAGTATATAGATAGTTTACTTCAAAAATAAGCTTCTGGAATTTTACAAAGCACGAAATCATTTTTCATAATAAACCCAAAAAGACACATCTAAACTATTTCTAAATAGTTCATAAAAACATAATGATTTTAGACTCATTAATCTTGTAAGGGAAACTAATTAACAAAACCAAAATAATAATTTTTTTAAAAAATTCTTAGTCATTGGGTTTTAAGACATGAGCTTATACTTAATAAGTTAATATATAAAAAAAAAAAAAAAAAAAAAAAAAACTAATAATAGGCGATCCTATACGATCCGATCCGATCCTACGATCCTACGCGCGATCCTACGATCCTGCTGCGATCCTACCTGGATTACGATCTTGTTAAGATCCTGATCGTTTTTTGTGTGTAGGATCATAGGATCGTACGATCCTACGAGCAGGATCGCGATTTTGACAACCTTGGTTTGAATTAATCAATGAGGATGAGAGATCTCCATGTTCTGAGTAGAATGAGAATGAATTGCACCTGCTAATGCTATAGAATGCCATGCAAATGGAATGCAACATTGAGCCCTATCAGCTACTTCATCTGCACCTCATACTGCTGTTATCCACAACTGGGGATCGAACATGCAGTGCTCTCTTCCGCCAGGACTTACCCACATTGACGAGAACCTTGTTGTTGAACTTAGAACAATTGAAGCTGCAACTTACCAATGAAAAGGTTCAAAAGAATTATTCCAGTGCAGCTCTTCAAGTAATCTACAAACAATTTCTGCCATTCATCAGTGGGGAATATTCAGCACATTACGATCAACACTTGGAATGGAAATTCAGAAATTCATTGAGACATTTATCCATCTCATGGATAATGTGGAGAAGTATATTGAGGAAGTTACTCAAACAGATGAAAAAGTGGATAAGTGTCTAGTGCAGTTGAGAGATAGTTGTGATAAGTTGGGTAATGTATCTGTTGAAGAATCGGGTGTTGCTGAATGCATAATGTCAGTGATAACAAATAAAGATGAGTCTGGTAAAGCACCAGATGATGGATCAGTTGACACTGAATACAGAGGCTCAGAGATAGATAAGCTTGACACAGCCAGCGGTCCAGTAACTCTTGTTACACATGATGTGGATGCAAATATCAGACCAGAAATTGAGCAGGTTTCATGTGATGAGGTACCCTTAACTGTTCAACATAGTACATCTGCTAATGTACCTAAACATACTGATCTTAATGCTGAACATGATTCTGATAAATGTTCCTTGGTTGAGGCTGAGTCTAATAATTTCAAAACAAATGATATGGTTGATAAAAAGGCTTTTGATGAACTATCAAACAAATTCTCAAAACTTGAAAAACATTGCATTTCACTTGAAATTGCGATACAGAGTAAAGAAGAAAGTTTTCAACTTAACAAATCATGTAAAAATCCGGAACTTCCTGAATTCCGTGAACTTTTTGAAATTAACACTTTGAAAGCTCAGCTTCAAAACAATGAGTCAACTATCAACAATTTGAAGAAACATATTTCTAATATGCATGTGAAAAATAATTTGGTTACTAGTAATTCTAATGTTAATACTATTGATGATATTCAAATGAGAAATGATGAATTAGCGATTTGTGTGGCCAAATTACTAAAGGAAAATGAGTCTTTGAGAAAGCATCACATAGAACTAAGTGACTCTATCAAAGATGCTAGAACTAAGTCTATTGAACAAACAAACTCTTTGATAGCAAAAATTGATGAACTCAAAGCTCAACTTCAGGAAAAGAGTTTCGCTATTGTTGCCTTAAAAATTGAGCTTAGGAAAACTGTAGGGAAAAGTGTGAACACTAAGTTTACAAAACTATCAACCTTGGGGAAACCAGTTTCTCATCCCATTAGAAACCGGTCCATTGTTAGGCAGCCTACTGCGTTTAGGGGGAGATTGTTGGAATCACTCCTAGATTATATTTCAAGTGTTTGTAATCTATATGTAATAGTGTGCTTAATTAGGCTTTTAAGTTAGTTTTAATGCCAAGGCTTATGTAGAAAGCCCATGAGCCTTGGCCCAAGCCCAATAAGGAAAGAAAGGGAGCTAGTGTGTTGCCCTAGTTCATTCCCTATAAATAATCTTGTAAGCTCCCATTTGGGAGTTGGTTGTTCATTTACTTTCATTCTCTACGCATAACTTGTCTTGATATTCATACGTGTGTGTTTGTATTTGTTCAACCGATCTATCTCTTCTATATTTCTTCATATTGATGCTTGTGTTACAAACATGGTGACCTAACAAGGTGTATGCAGTTGAGAGTTGGTGTCATGAGCTTAGTGCATAATAATCTCTGATTTTCTATGATTAATTGTCTTCGAAGCAATTATCATCTTTATCTTGTGTTCAACCATCGACTAAACCTATGAATATCACTCAACATTTTGTTGATCTTTTTAAGCATGTTTATCTCAGGTACTAACTAAGAGAATCTTAAAGGCATGGAGTGGACGGAATGGGATGCTGGAAGTGGTGTTTAAATAAAGTTATTATTTCTCAAACATTTGAATTATCTTTGGTGTAACTTCAAAACTTGTGGTATTTCTTTTGTGATCAAAACACTGAGTTTTCATGAAATGATAACAATCTTTTATTAAAACGTCTCTTTTAGAGTCGTTTTCTATGACTTATGACTGTGATCCTCTAGGTAATACCTCAAATAGTCTTCCGCTGCTACATTATGATTTTGGGGGTGTTACACTCTTGTTTAAATGATGCTAACATCAACTCTTGTTTTAATGAGAGTTATTAAAATCATTTAGTGCATGACAAATATTGATTCTTGCAAAACTATGGCAAGGAACATGATAGGTTTATTATATTTTAAAGTGAATACATTTCAAACTTTACTACTACAATACTATATTGAGGGTTTAACTTATTAAGGCTTAAATTTATTGCAAGAAACTCAACTTTTAAATATAAGAGAAAATTACCAAAATAGATTAGTGGTCCTACGACTTATCATTTTACAGGCCTAAAATTTTCAAAAGCTTAAAATAGACCAAGGGCGACTCATTTTTTGGGCAACTCGTGTCTACGTTAGACACATGTTCTTAATCAATCAAATAAAGATTAACCCACCTATAATACTTGGACACTTTTTGGCTTGTGGTTTGTAGAAGTTATCCAATCACCCAATCTATTTTGGACTTCTGAAAATTTTAGGCTTGAAAAGTGATAAGTCGTATGACGACTGATATATTTTGGTAATTTTCCATAAATATAACAATAAATATGCACAACTCAAACAAAATATATATCATTCCTCATTATCCAAATGAATGCACAACTCAAATAAAATATCTATCATTCCTCATTATTCAAATGAATTTCGAAACACTCATGTTCACCGACTCATCGGAAGAAAAAGAAGTTATTAGTCGGGGCTTGAATTTTTTTAGCAGAGCGTCATCGTTTATTAAGAATAGACGACGAGCAAATCATCAATTAGCATACGACACCGTTCCTAACGACCTTGATGAATATTTTCAAATGGGCGGGAGAACTTCTCATCCATCTCTTGATCATTCTTGTACTTCTGTTTTGGAATTTTTTGGAGCAGGGTATTAGCGAAAACCCACTATCACTGATGTTGAAAAGATTTATCCGTTTCATGAAGAAACGCACAGGTTTTTAGGTGTGTTAGGAAGCCTTGATTGTACATATTGGCCGTGGTTTGGTTGTCCGAACGCATATAAAGCGCAATATTGTGGACGTGATCGTGTTTGCAATCCATTCATTTTGCTAGAAGCTGTTGCATCACAAGACTTATAGATATGCCATGTTTTCTTTTGTGTTTTTGTGGCAAACAACGACATCAACGTTATACATTAATCCCCATTTATTTAACGATCCAATTCTGGAAGAGCACCCGAGATTTCGTTTATGGCTAACAACGTAACTTACGAATGAGGATATTATCTTGTTGACGGGATATATCCGGAATGGGTGGCACTCGTTAAGTCGATTCCAGAACAAGCCGACGATGACCACAAGCGAATAAGGTATAAGAGAACACATGAAGCGGCAAAGAAAGATGTGAAACGAGCGTTTGGTATTCTGAAGAAAAAATGGGCTATATTAGCCAATCCCGCATGACCGACGAAAAAAGAAAGAATAAAGAATATGATGTATACATGCATTATATTACATAATATGATTTGAAAAGACAGTGAAGACGATATCTCTCGATTGATATCCGAAGGAAGCACATCAACGAACGACCTTTTACGACCCACAAACAAGTGCTACAAGTTATGAGATAAATCAAATCGTCACAAGCGCATCAAAACCTTCTTGCCAATTTGATCGAACACCTTTATCGTGATATTTAATTTCAGTTTTTAATATCATGAATGGTGTTTCTAGTGTCTTGTCTCATATCTCGTATTTATTTTAAATGTAATGTTTTTAAATATTCGAAGTATATGTAATGTTTCTAATTTATAAATAAAAGTTTTTAATTTCAAAATGTTTTGTCTCATTATCTTTTATGAATAAAAGTTTTTAATTTATGAATAAAAAGTTTAACTAATAAAAATATAGGTTGAAATAAGTGATTAATGTTGAAACCTGAGAAGTAAAGTGAAGAGAGAAGAAAGAAAATTGAAGTAGACGTGAACATGATCTGTCTAAAAAATCTTAAAACCAAACAATACCAAAATAGAGACTATCTGAGAGCATTCGGTGTCTTAACTCAATTCTCATGTTAAACTTTCACATTTTTGAGTTAAGGTGCGTTAACCACACCGCCCAAGTAAGTTAAAGCAGTGAGTTAAGAAGTGCGTTACCACCTTAATGCTGCGTTAAGCAACATATATTAAAAAAATAATAATAATAACATATTCGCCTCCTAAAATTTTACATATTTGTCCTCTAAAATGTGGTATTTTTTTTGAATTAAGATTAAGTTATGATAAAAAAATGTTTTTATTAAATTAAAGTAAAAAAGTTAAAACTGATATGATTGACTATATAAAACCTTTAACTCCGAGTATGACACCCCTCTCACATTTTCCGTATCATAATTTCCCATTTGAAATTCACCTATCGACTCGCTTCTCAATTTTCTTATATAATAATAAACCAACCCCCCGCCATATAGTCCCAAACACTCACTTCTTGTTATTCTTTCATTTCCCGCTGATCATCAGTCTCTACGCATTGGGTGGCAATGGAGGAGGAAGTTGACGAAACAGAAGCACTACCTCCTCAGGTACATTAATCATTCACATTCACATTTTCTACATCATCGCTTCATTTCTTTAGGCCTTCTCATCTTAATTTTACTGTAAATTTCTCTTGATGTACCTGTTTCTGTTCATTGCTATTTATTCTTCAATTTAGTTAATTTTATTTAATTGAATTGATTTAGCGCCAGATTTTTTTGCTGAAGATCAAAGCGTTGTCGTTTCAACCTATGTGTTAACTTATTTTAATTTAAGGACGTGCCACGTGGACAGCACCACGTCACCTTTTTTACTTTTTTTTTTGAGTTTTGCTATAATTTTCACAAACAAACTTTTTCTCAGGCGTTGCCTAGCGTTTTTTGCAACATTGATGTTGAGGTTAGGGTTGAATATCTTGACACGATTAGTGAATGGGTTGAAATGATGTTGACCAGTAGCCCGCGAATCCACCCTAACATGACTTGATTGCCACCCTTACTTTTTTACCTACAACTCAAATCCTATAACATAATACAAAACAGTCTCCCAAACCCGGTTTATTGGTACACCTGGGGCCCACAAACACGAACAAAAACACAGACCACAAGCACCAAGAAAAAAATATAACCTTAAACTATGTCATTTTGTCAAGTGATTTCCCTCCAAAAAATAACCTTAAAAGTCAACAGTTTCTAAGCATTGTCTATCACTGGTACACTTTTTAAAAGTCGTAAACGAAAGATGGAAGCGTTGTCGAATGAAGCTGAAGGTAGTCAGATGTATATCATATGAACGTTTGTGAATGTAATTTTTTCTAATTTTGAAATTTATTACTTAAAATATTACGCCTTGTAGTCTTGTACTCATTTGGCGTTATATTGATTATCTATGCAGGTGTACATGTCATGCATCATGCACGGTCAAAGGTTAGCTTCTTAATAAATAAACGTCAGTAGTTGGCTTTTCTAATGCGTGTAGTTTTTTAATTGACCATGAATAATGTCATCCAAGTGTTAAGAATATCATTTTGATGAAAATGCAGCCTGTTATCGTCCATGAATTGTAGTGTACATAAGAATTTTAAACTAACAATATACTACAGTCAAAGCCTTGCTATTTGATGTCTAAGTAGTACCGTAATTTTTGGTGGAGTTAATTCATTATAAATATATTGTTTTCAGAGTTGGCATCTCGTATTATGATACTCTTACACGTGAACTTCATGTAATGGAGCTTTGGGAGGACCGTACTGCAGAGTTTCCTCTAATCGATATGGGTAAATGATACTTTTGGCTTGCCTCTTACACACAAACAATTTCATTAGCTTGTCAATAAGATATGTATTTCATGATCCGTATCCGCTTGTAGGCATAGGTCACTAAGCATATCACTTCAGTTTGAACGACTGTCCCATATATCTTTAATCATGTATTTATGTTTCAGTTAAGTACCAGGTTAAGCCCTTGATCATATACACAAGTACAAAGAGTGAAGAATCTCTTTTAGCTGCTTTACAACAAAATGGTAATATCATAGTTTCCCTATGCTGTTTATGCACATTATGCTTGTCAATTCTGTATTTAATCTTGTCAGTTGTACAGATGGTGCAAATGATGAGGTGTCCACTGTGAAGCTTATGAAGAGTTCAATATTTAGCTACGAACAAGCATGGCATAGGTGGTATACATTGTAAACGTCTTCAGTAGGCAATTCCACCTGATTATTGCTTGTAGCAAAAAAATAAAAATAAAAATTAGTTAGTGATCAATGGGGCTTTGGATGTGTAACGCATAGGACAAACAAACTTGCCATGTATACGGCTAGTAGCTCTATCAACTGGTTAGCAAAATTAGACATCTGGATTCAGTAATAACAGTTCATTAGTAAATGAAACTCATTATCTATACATAGATTTTGTTGTTTATGTAAAATGACGAATTGTAGTAAAAAGTAGTTCTGACAAATAAGGATAGTTGACTGATCTAAGAATATCAGGGAAGAGTATGAGCATCTATGCATTGAAAAACTTAGATATCTTATGGGCCAATGGTATTAAATGTAGTTTAAAAAGATGAATTTATGTGTTTACATTTTCTAAATGATTTTGTAGACACGCTGTCTCAGGCATCTAAAGCTCTTTTCTGTCATCTCTCTTATTTTCATGATACAGATTGATATATCTTCGGGTAACAGGAATGGATGATGGGTTGAACATTAAAGAAAGAATTTGCTTTGTAAGTTATTACATGCTTTGCTAAATTTATCACTCCTCTAAAGTTGTAATGCCGATTCGACACATTTCTGTAAATCAGGGACATTTTAAACTGACTTGTAATTGGTTGTCTCAATCATAAACAAATATCAGCACATACTTATTGCTTTTAATTGTTCCCTCCATGTTTAATCGTCTTTTGATCCGAGTCACCATTCAACTACTTGTTTTTAACTGTAGCTAAGTTCTATGATGGACATTGAGAGTGAAGTTCAAGTTCGTGCTAGTGGAGGGCTTCTTGCCATATTGGAGAACGAAAGAGTGGTGGATACCATTGAACAAAACGAGTGTGGGAGTGTATCAATCATAATCCATTCTATTATGCAAATTTCATTGTACGTGATCTTAATGTTTTCTTTATTCATACTTGAATCTGCTTGTTTTGGTTATAACTTTCCCATTTGAAATGCAGAAACAAATTCCTTAAAGTTGACTCTGCAGCTCACGAGGCATTGCAGATATTCCAAACAGACAAACATCCAAGCCACATGGGTATTGGGAGAGCAAAGGAAGGGTAATCTTCTTCTTACTTCTGGTTTTGTAAATACCGAAATTAATTATTAATATTTGTTTATTTGCAGGTTCTCTGTCTTTGGCATGATGAATAAGGTGTGTAGATTTTTCGCGTTTTTTATAAGTCTGTATTTCCTTTGGAATCATATCTAATCGATGTTTTGTTTCTTAGTGTGTCACACCTATGGGTAAACGTCTTCTGAGGTAAACAAAGATTTTCAACTTTAAGTTCCAGTAATGATCACTTTACCAATTCGCCTATCACGATGGTGTTGAATAAATTGTTATCTCTCTAACAGGACATGGTTTCTCAGGCCAATACTAGACCTTCAGAACTTGAATTATCGTCTTGATGCTGTATCCTATATAGTTCAAGCAGTTCTTTGCCAAAATAGCCTGATTTTTTCCTTGATACAGACAGTGGTGTCACTGGTGTAAAGTGTAATTCTGTCAAAAGTTGTGGTAGCCTTTAGAGTGTTTTTGTCATTTTCATTAAATTTAGTTCAAACTTTAAATAATTTTTTTCAAATTTAGGTAAGGGTTGAAAAATCTTGGGTGGTCTTCTTGTAATCTTTGAGGGACAGTAAATGTGTGGAAGAAATGTCAAAGTCAAAGTATGGTTGGTACTTGGCACTCATAATTCTCTGCTTTATTCAACATCTACAAAATGCTTGTTTTCTTTGATAGATTCAGATATCATTCTTCGTCTCATCTGAAGAATTGTTAACTTCTTTACGTGATACACTGAAATCTGTTAAGGATGTTCCCCACTTACTGAAGGTGCAATACTATCATCCTTTTCTCTTTCATTATATTTCCACATGTTTATCGCAATCCTAGATTTCAGTATTGGGTATTGTTGTTGTTGTTGTGGGATCGGCAATCCAAATGTTCATGTTTTGCTTTGCATTTATACTGATTTCTGTAGTTATAGGAAACTTTACTATCTTGCCATTTATATATTAGTAAATGTTTGTTTAGTATTGTATCTTTCGCAGAATAATTATCCTTTTTGTATCTTTATCATGTGATTTTTCTTCATCTATCTATTGTCTTTATCATGACAGAAATTCAACTCCCCGAGTTCAGTTTGTACCTGTGGTGATTGGACTTCCTTTTTGAAGGTAATATGTGCTTTTTATATCATCCTTCCATTGAAGTTCGAGACTAACAAGTAGTACTTATATGCAACTAATAGAAATACACAGCTGGACTCCTTGGTCCTGATGTTTTTGTGCTGACACAACTTATTATATTAAAATCTGTGCCTTTACGCATCTGCTCTAGTTACTTAAATGTTTAGTGACAACCTTATATTGCGTATACATATTATGATCTTGTTGTCAACTTGTTACAATTTTGTGTCACCTTATATGCTTGTATCTTGCAGAGTCTTGCTGCACTCCTGCATATCAACAAGATATTTGAACTCGGAATTTCTGAAAATTTTCAAGAGCATGTTAACTATTTTTGTGTAAATATCGTTGAGAAGGTATCAAGTTGATTTCCTGAACATGGTAACCCTGAGATTTTTGTCCACTGTTTCATACTGTTGCTTTAGCTGGCAGGCTACTAATTTTTGAGTTGTGACAGGCTGCTTCATGCATCACAGTGGATTTGGCTTTTGTATTAGAACTGGTTAGTTAGCGTTTCACTGTTGTGACTTTGATCCTTCAATTCATAATATGCTTCTTCAAGTGATTTATTACAATTAATCCCTCTTCCAAGTGCCAGTTTGATTGGATTCTGTTACTTCTTAATTATGTTTCAAAATTAATTTTGGATGTCTTGTTACTTCTGTAGGTAATTGGTGTTATTGATGTAAATAGAAGTAAAGAAAAAGGTTACGAGACAACGGTCAAAGATGGTTTTTGTGAAGAGGTTAAGGACTACTAGTGAATTTCTTTAAGCTGTTATCATTTCTATCGATTTAATTATTTATTCTGTGTTCTGTTCTTTTGAGGAACCTTTTCTTTATATTCAAATGCAGTTGGATGAACTGAGGCAAATTTATGAAGAGTTGCCAGAATTTTTGGAAGAGGTGAGATTAGTTTCCACAAATTGCTTTTCTGTTCATCTACTGAGCTAATCTGACTATACCACTTCTTTAACAGGTGTCATCGTTGGAACATGCACGCATTCCTTACATGTCTACTCACAGATTGCTTCCACAAGTTGTTTATATAAATCAAATAGGTCTGTTACACTTCTTCTACAATGTTTCATATTCTATAGTAATCTAAAGTCATGAACTTCAATTTTTAGCTGAAGTTGTTCATCTAAGTGATACTATTAAATCCATACGTCTATCTTGGTTATGGTGCCAGTTTGGATGAACGCATCAGTTGATTAGTATTGATCCTACTTGATTTCCGACAGTAAAAGCACAATAGTTATGATGATTAGTGACAAAAAAATTGGTTTTTTACTACAAAAGCATTTAAAAAGGGATACAGATTTATGAATTAACACTATGTATAAACTTAAAAAGGTAGTTTGACCTAATGGATATGAATTAAATCTGCATTATTGGATAGTTTTTGGGAGATTGAAGTTGGAATAAAAGAGTAAAAGTTGCTAGTATTGAGTATCCCACATCGCCTGAGTGAAGAATACAAACATGAAAGGACTGCCTAAAATCAGGTAGTAGTAAGCCCACAAAGTTTAATATCTAATATGTGGGTCATTGGCCTACTCGATATTAATCTTAATCTTTTATGGAGAAAAGCCCATCACAGCAGCTTGCTATTAGGATTGTTGAGTGTCGCCTTGGTGTTGCACTAGTGCCTTAGCCTGTCTGGCCTATGTCTCGGCCCAAATGGCTTCAACCCCAAGTGAAATGACTAAGCTAATTAGGTTTGAGAACCCTAATTCTAGAGTTAGAATTAGGGTTCTCAAACCTAATTAGCAACTAGTCGTTTCACTTGGGCTTTCAGCCATTTGGGCCGAGACATGGGTTAGCTAAATGGACTAGCCGTTTAGTTAATTCTCTCGGGCCAATGCATTTTTCTCTGTTTTCGATACTTAAATAATAACATATACATATTATATATAATGATGTTTAAGTGTGTGACCTTGAATGTTCACGTGGTTTAGCCATATAGTTATGTGTTGTACCACCTTGTGCATAAATCCTACAGAATTTTAAGTTTTTTTGGCTTGTTTAAAAATCTTAATTTACGGACTATTTACTTACTGGACTGTAAATAATTTAGGCTAATGTAATTTTTTAATTTATGTACAGTACTATTTACTTACTGGACTGTAGTTATTGTCTGGTTTCAATTTTGGCTTGTTTGAAAGTTTGATCTACTGACAAGTTAGTTATTGACTGGATTGTTGCTAAATAAAAGTTTAGCGGGATCTATAAACTTTTTTAAATGTTTTTTCAAACTGACTGCAAAACCAGTATATCAATTCTGAACTCTTCTCTGATGGGATTTTGATTAATAGCATAGCTGTTAGTAACAATAAAATACACCTATTTTACGTAATATGAGCCAACAATAATAAACAAGCCAGGAAAGTGATGGACCAGGCTTTGAGAAGCATCTTTCTCACCAAATTTTGCTCGGCAGTTGGTTGAGTTGAGTGCTATTTCAAACGAACTGAACTATTGTTAAGTGTAGAAATTGAGGATGACACTTCCTGCTCTTACTTTCCACCACAACTTCCATATAGGATATTTGATGTGCATTTTTGAAGAAAAGCTAGATGAAGATGTATTAGAGAACATCCAAGACTATGAATTTGCTGTAAGTTGATTACTTGTTTATTATTCAAACATATCCTGTGTGTGGACGTTTTTTGTGACCCAAAATTGAGAACATGTGTTTGTCTTTACTAGTTCTCTGATGAAGATGGTGAGGTTAGAAAGTTCTATTATCGGAATGCAAAGACATGCGAACTGGACAGCCTATTAGGAGACATATATCATAAAATCTTGGGTATGTGATTATAACAAAATGACCCTTCACTTTCACATACTTTCTGGATCAAATTGTTATCTATGTGAATAAGCGTACAGAATCATTTTCACATACTTCTGCACATAAGATATGCAACTCGGGGATTAAGTTGAATTTCATGTTTTGACATAAAAGCTTTCTTTTTTTGTACGTATGCACTCCTTTTCCAAGACATGGAAAGAGCTATCACAAGGGACTTAGTTTCACATATTCTTGAGTTCTCTATTCATCTTCACAATGGAGTCAATTTTGCAGCCGAACTCGACTGGTAAATACATTCTTAACTGTTCAAGTTTTCTGCTTGATGTCCTCAAGGTGGTTTTTGTAACAGGCTATTTAGTATGATTCTGATTTCTGACTGTATTTGCTCATCGCTGCATAGCTTTTTGTCACTGGCACTGGTTGCGCGTCAAAACAATTATGTAAGGCCGATGTTGACTCCTGAAAATGTACTGGATATTCGCAATGGAAGGTCAAATTTTATTTTATACTCATAATGTATCTCTTTCTTTTGTTGTTTCATATTAAATACAAATAGATTGTCTGATTAACGCAGCCTACTCTGTGACCAGACATGTTTTGCAGGAAATGGCAGTCGACACATTTATTCCTAATGATACAAAGATAATTGATCATGGTATATGGACTATTGTCTTTATTTATTTTCACTTGGGTTTCTTTGGCATATGAGACTCCTTAGAACATCATTCATTTTACAGGGAACATTCATATTATCACTGGACCTAACTATTCGGGCAAAAGCATATATATAAAGCAGGTTGTTCCTAATTGTCTGTTTTCATTTGTCACTTTTTCATCTTACATTTGCTCATCGAGTCCAATTTTGAGTTTTCTGATGAGTAAATTTCATCCTTGAATTAAAAAATACAGGTAGCACTGATAGTTTTTCTTGCCCACATTGGAAGTTTTGTACCAGCAGATGCTGCGAAAGTGGGTTTAACTGACAGGTTTGATGCTTTTCATACTTAGTCTCATCGATCCTAAGGATCTTGAAATGCTTTTTACTCACATGATACCGAGTAATGACCACATAAATGATACATTATAGGATTTTTTGTGCTATGGGAGGCAAGCTTATGACAGCTGAACAATCCACATTTATGATTGACCTACATCAAGTTGGAATGATGCTAAGGTATCTCTTATGTAACAAATAGTATTTTACAAACTTTAAACAATTTTGCCAAATACTCAGACTGATGTTAAGAACTTTCAAGGCATGCTACTTCTCGATCATTATGTTTGCTAGACGAATTTGGCAAGGGAACTCTTACTGAAGGTCAGTTGTTGAGATCTGAATAAGTGTGGCTAATGCTCCATGTCTAATCGTTTTGGTTGTGTACGCTGACCAAGCCTTCATTTGTCTTTTTAGATGGTATTGGTCTGCTTGGTGGAACTATAGAACATTTTATCTCGATGCGTGCCCCTCCAAAGGTTTGTTTCTCTTTTTTTCTTGCTGACATTACATGCGCTTATCTGACTTGGTAAGAGAATAAATGTTCTCTAACCATGGTGTTTTACTAATTTATTGGTTGAGCCTTGTCGTAAATTTTCATAATCTTAGCATATTAGTCATTGTTGGTATCTAAACTTTATCTTAAGTTTAAACTTTACCTTAAGGTTAAAACTGAGCCTAAAGTAAGTAATTACAGCTCTGTAACAACTTATAATTAAGCAAATTAAACTTCTTAAGCTAAATAGAATGTTAAACTAAAACTTGGAGGGGTTTGCCAGGCCAAGGTAATAGTGCAATACCAAGGCGACGCTCAAAGACCCCAATAGCAATATTGTGTCAGGCCTTTCCCCATAAAAAATAAGATTCCGATGTCCCACATATCAGATACTAAACTGATAAGAACAGATACTACACTTGATCTTAGCCAAAAGGCCGAGAAAGGTATGCTTATTCTCTTCTTGGGCCTCATATTATATAGGTAGTCGATTTACCTTTGTATTCTTCACTCAGGCAAAGTGGGATACTCAATACTTCAATCTCCCAAAAACTGTGCAGCATACCATTAAATTAAATCAACTACTATTTCTATATATTTTTTAATTCCTTATTTGTAATTCTGTAATTAAAGAATAAGGTTTGATGAAATATCTCTTAACTGTTTTGGTACAATATGAGAATATTCACTACTTTGTATGCAGGTTCTAATTTGCACTCACTTGACTCAGATATTTGTTGATAGTCATTTATCTCAGGTATGCAACACAACCTGATAGCTTTACAGATTGTAGGGTCATATCTAAATCTGATGATTTACTAAGTTTGACCATTTATAAACATCAGTCGGATAAAGTCAAATACTACACTATGAGCGTGCTAAGACCTGACAACAATAGTGAAGACATTGAGGAAATTGTATTTCTGTATAGGTAAATCAGCAATGCCTTAAACTTGCATTAATTTGCTTATTTACCATCTACATTGACCATAATCTTATGAAACAAACGGAGCGATTGAAAAAATTGACACTGTGAAGTCTTTGTGTTTGTCAGGCTGATTCCTGGACATGCACTTCTTAGTTATGGTGAGTTTTGTTATTATTAGCTTATCACATTTAGTAAACAAAGAGTATTAATGTGTGTCAATTCATTTTCTCTTTTGCAGGACTACATTGTGCCCTGCTTGCCGGTATGTTTTAACTTTCAACAATGTCACCTCAAAAGTCTTAAAAACCTATGACTTTAATCCAACGAAAAGGATAAAAGAAAATAAACCTAGTGATTCCATATCAAGTATTTGTATTACTAGGAAAACATAAAATTAAAACTATGGAGTGTACAAAGACTGGAAAGATCATGTGTACATTGACATTATCTTTCCTTTTATTGCGTTCAGCTTTTAATATAACAAAATCGTGTAGGTGTTCCTCAAGAAGTTATAAAGAGAGCAGCTTCGGTATTGGATGCTACCACTAAAGGCATTCCAGTGGACCGAGTTTGTATTGAACAGATAGCAGCTAAAGATAAGCAATACAAGGTACTATATCCAGTTAGATTATAAAATGCATTCATATCTGATTATCTGTTTGTTCATATAAAACAATAACTTTCTGAATGGTAGGATGCTGTGGAGAAGATGATATCTTTTGACGCTGTTAATGGTGATCTGACTCAGTTTTTTCAAGATCTCTTTCCTGGTCAACCTTAAAAGAGGTACTTTTTTCTGTAAGTAAGAAACAACACACAAACGTACAAGGTCACAGTTCACTTCTGTAACCACGATCTCAGCTCTGTAATTCTCTAAATTTCTCTGGGGAATATTGAAGATTACATTATATCTTATAAAAAAACTACGGGTAAATTAGTTAGAAAAGAAAAATCAATCTTGTTTTTGTGATAAATTTATATACAGTATACTGCCTGAAAAAGTTAAAGGTCAGACTGGTCAATAATATAGTCAAGGTGAGGCTTCAAAAAGGAGGCTTGCATCTCATGGAATTTTTTGTCATTGGTAATAAGATAAACAATAAAGCTAGTGGTCAAATGGGTAATATGGGTTGTTAGCAAATGAGTACTATAACTTACTCCGTAATTAACTTGGTAAAACGGTACCAATATTGTTTGACTAACACACATTCTTTGTTGAAGATCATATCATTAATCTTTATGAAAAAATGTACAAACTTATAATGTCAATGAAAACAAAGCTAATGTGAAAACTATGGCTGATTGTTTGTGAACATACTGTAGTTTGGCGACTGTTTAAAATATAACCAAGATGATAACGGTATTGATCATTGTTTGTTTTAGGTGATTACTTGTTTAATAATGAGGTTCCTTGGTTGTTTTTAGCTTGATTTTATTAATTTTACTTGAATAGTGGTCAAATCATGTGGAATGGTGGTGGTTGCCACATTGGTAGTTTATGGCTGTGATCAAGCGTGTTTTTAAGGTTGTGATGTGTCACATAGGTTCATAAAACATGTTATGAAGGTTGGTACTACAGTCACATAGTTTGCTAGAAAGGCCACAAAATGTGATCCAATTTGCGCGTTCCCAATTGGGGCGCGTTTCAGTTGGGATCAATAAAATCAACGATTTGAATCACAGTAGTTACGTGATTTGTTTTAATGTTAATGTATGTCTTAAAAACCTCGTTAATTAGAGGAGAGTTATTTTACATACCAAACTTTTCTTACATACGAAGGGACTCATCTCCACCATCCATCTAAAAAAAAATCAATGGCTGAGATTAAAAGCATTTTATTATTGCACCTATTTTTTATAATTTAAATATCTCTTAAACCGTTAATCGTTAAGCAAAAATAATTACACCATCGCGACGAGCATTTAATTATCTTTCTATAGACGGGCACTTTGATATACTTTTGAAAAAAAAAAAAAAAAAAAAAAAAAATTCGTTTTTTTCACGTTTTTTTTTTTTTTTTTTTTTTTTTTTTTTTTTTTTCTTTTCGTTTTTCTTCGAAATTGGAATTTGCATGAAATATCATATATGAATTAACACTAATTTGAAGATCACATGTGATATTAGTGTTAAATTACATATGATATGTAATATCATATGTGATACTAGTGTTAAATCATATATGATAAATCACACATGATATAAATATCATATATGATTTAACACTAATATCACATGTGGTATTCAAATTAGTGTTAAATCATATATGATATTTTAGTGCAAATTTCAGTAACGTAAAAAAACGAAAAAACTAAAAAAAAAAAAAAGATGAAAAATACGAAAAAAATATTTTTGTCGAAAGTATATCAAAGTGCCTATCTATAGAAAGATAATTAAATGCCCGTCGCAATGATATTTTCTTTTTCGCTTAATGATTAACGGTTTGAAAGTTATTAATATTTTAAAAAAGAGGATGAAAGTGTGTTTTTTAAATTGTTGGGATTAATCTCATCCATTAGATCAAATAAAAATATATGGGGGAGATTGATCCCTTGGTATGTAAATAATCTTTTGTCCTCAAATGATCTTAAATCCGTTAATTTAATATGTAACTGACAATTGGTTATTACTTATGAGAACTTTATTAGTATTAGACTCTCTTTATATTATAAATGTAAGGATTTTTCATTACCCTTAGGATTGTATTAATTATTGGGTACATTGTACCAGAACGATTCTATCACACCTCAAATGTCGTAGCAGAAAGGTAACCGGGGCGTGATGTTTATGGAAACAGAGACAAGATATATATAAAGAACGACCTCTATATGAGTCGTTTAAAAGTCGTATAATTTGATTGAATAAAACAAGACATAACTTAAACATAACAAGTACTCAAGTTTAACAACAATTATAAAAAGTGTTTGAAAACATTAACAAATGATATCATGTCCAAGTTGAAATCTATGATGATGAGACCGCATGATGTGACTCTAAAAGCAATGTCCCAATGCATACTGATCTAGAAGATCAACAACCTGAGAAATACATGTTAAAATGTCAACAATAACGTTGGTGAGTTCATAAGTTTAAGTAAATGTCAAGTTAAATATGGACCACAAGATTTTAGTTTGTATGAGCAGTATAACAAATACAATGTCATAGGAAAAAAATAATACAAATTGCCTTAAGCTTATGACCCCAAAGCTCAACGTAATATGTATGTAATCAAGCACAAGTAACACTATGCCCAATGTAAGTGTTTGTCGGACACTTAGTACTAATCCAAATGATATCGTCAGTTTACCCAGTTGGAACGGCCAATCCAAACGAGGTGTTAACCAACATTCACGCTTACGAATAATTAACGGTTCATGATATGTGGGGACTTAATGGCTAATGTAGTAACTTAGGCAATATGTAACGTTTTATACACTTGTTTCCGTATGTAAAAGTAAGCATAGTATTCTCACCCGAGTATTTCAAAATAGTACAAATATGTAAAAACGGGGCTATGAAACTCACCTCAAGTAGTGAATAGGTTCGGAAAAGTGTAACGTAGAACAATACCAGGGAAATCCTAATCGCGACTTAGAAATATAAGTCGTTTTAGGGAATATGCAACATGTACTAAATGCGTATGAGTTTTATGAAGTTTTGCACCTTTATATACTTGTAGTAAGGTTTTAACAAGTTACGCAAGTCGGTCGTTTAAGAAATATATTCAAAACGTGTTTTTATTACTTTGAAACCCTAGAAAAAGTTAAGTTCTATTAGTTATGTTTAACCCGTCTTGGAAAGTGTGTATCTAATTTGTTCTAAGTCTGTTTTCCTCGTTAAACTATCTAAACGTAGATGAATGTGTCTACTTTCATTATTTCAAAGTTCTGTTTTGAGAAAATAAGTTTTAAGTGTCGGTTTTCATTAAGACAAAATTTGGACAACGGTGACATATTTTTAGAAAAAACTTTCTCTTAATCGGGTTATTGCTCACTCGTTTTCTAGAGAAGGCAATTGTTTCAAAGAGCCTAGGTTCATCGTTTTAGAGTCTACTTTCCAAAAATAGCAGCTTCTCGGCTTGGTTCTTCACCAATTATTTTATAAAGTCAAAAACGTAAGAAGGTGTCAATGATATTACAAATTCAGCATACTACTCCTACAGTCTCGGGGCAGTAGCTCCTTCGATATTTATCATTACGACTCGGTTTTTCCATCCACGGAAAGGTCTAAGAGTGCTCTACAAATGTCTTAACTAGCTCAATTGCTAAAAATTCTCGTAAGATAGGGATTTTTACACAAACAAACCGTTTACTCATTTTCTTGTCGTATTGAGTAACTTTTTGTGTGATTTAAAAAAAAATACCAAATCAACTCCAATGATTATGAAAATTTCTAGAAATCAACTTAAGACATATATGCAGGTTCACAAAATTGGAAAGGTCCATAGTGAAGTCTAGATAGGGTTTCAAGGTTGACTTTTGCAACTAAAAGTTCGGGACAAAATCTGTGGGAAATTAGCTAACTTATTCCAAAACTTCTCAACACTACAAGCATATATAAGTGCTATAGTGATTAAGACATGCATATATAAGTAAGATAATGAGTATAGATAAGTGTTTGATGATTTCAACAAGATGGTGAAAGATTTGTGGATGGGTTGAATAAGAAAACTCCAAGAACACTAGCTAAAAACCCAACAATCAAAACCAAAACCCTAGTAATAATTCAATGCTTAACCTAAAACTTATGTAGCTTTTGAAAACCCTTTATCCTCTTCTTATTGCTGCCGAAATTTTGAGAGTAGTGTGATGGTTTGTGTGTTTTGAAAATGAGGTAGAAAGACTAGCTAAGTACACATTTATATATGCATATTCAAGCCAAAGTTTAAATGGAATTCTCTTGTCACAAGAGCATGTTGTTACAAGTTAATGATTACACGTAAATGTAAACTTTCAAAGTAAACAATTTTGAGTTTTTGGGTAAATATTGACCTGAAAAATATGAATTGTTACACATCCCAAATAAACCTACCCCATCAAACCGAATTCTAGGTACCGAGCGAACCACATTCTCGATCCTCGACCTTGTACCGGAAGGATCCTCGTTCCATGTGACTATGGTTGGTACTTGTGTCTTTCACGACCTAAAGTGTAAAAGAGGTTGATTTAAATATAATGTGCTTCTTAGATAATTTTGTTGAAATGGAAGTTATTTTTTGTTCTTTTTCGATTCATTAAAAATAACTAGCAAGGTATCCGCTTGTTGCGGCGGTGGGTACCCTGTGATTAAAGTTCAGACACCAACAAAATAAGAATGACGAGCTGATTAACTTGAGAAAAACCAGAAGAAAATGATCTCGGTCCGGCTCGATTAATCCGTTTTTACCGGTTCTGACGTTCCTCTCAAAGTCTCAGGTTCGTTTTCGAACGACTTTTATTAGCTAGCCGAACCGGTGGTTACTCCGATTCCCAGTTAAACCGGTTGAATCCATTGGTTCGGTCCGGTTTTTTAAAACCATATGTACTATCAACTTGTTTTCATATAAATTGTATGAAGCCTTGTGTGTTTTATTAGTTTGTACAATATGTATAATATTTGTCATTGTAGGGGTATTTTAAAAATAACATTTATTAGGTATTTATTATAGGGGTGTAAGGTTGTAAAAAGCTCTAGGCGCTAGTGAGGCAGTCGTGTAGGGCCTAGCGATTAACCGGTTAGGCGGGGATTAATCGGATTGGAACTTTTATGGACAAAATTGTATTTTTAGATATTATATTATATTATATGTATGAGATAAGCATAGTGCATCTGAAATAAACATAGATACACAAGAATTAAACACATATGCAAGATTCTAGGATCCAACAACCTCACAGTTCTCATATAAAGATCATCAAGTGTCAAGTTGACTTTCTAACATGCTAAACCATTTGGTTAAGGTTACACTGAGTTACTAAGGCTATATAAAGAGTGTATAAAACAAGAACAATCACAAACACAACCTTAAACACAGAATTTCCATCAAATCCAAACAACCTTTAAAATGGCTCAAATTGAACTTTTCATAACATCAAACTGTGTAAACCTAATTTATCAAATCCAAGGGCTTTAGTGTGTCAAACCAAACCTTTTTCAGCCTAAACAAGTAGTCACAAAAGTCTAGGTCTAGGATTATCAAAAGCAAGCATATTGGCAGTCAAAATGTAATTTAAAGCATCAATGAAATCCAAAACATAAACACCTGAGATTAAGACAGTTAACTACTAACAAACAACAAAGAAACATAAAAACATCAAATTTAAAGCATTAAAGTAACATATGCAGTAAATTGCAAAAATTAATAAAAGGGCTTACAAGATAAAATTCAAGCTGAGACAAAGAACCAGGACCCAAGAACAATCCTAAAGCTTCCCAAGAAGCACTACAACCCAGGACAATCCATAATTCATCCTGCTCCAAGCTTCTTCCTTCTCAACCCACTATTTTTGATTTTTAATTGATTTTCTTGATTTTTTAGTATTTTTCTGAATTTTAAAAACTATGACTGTTTTGATGTATCTAAAAGCTTTAAAGCTTTTGTCAGGAACTTATATGAGCTAATAGAGTCCAATAAACAACCATAATCAACATTAATTTAAATGACAAGAAATTTAAAGGTAATTAAGCAAAAACTTAAAACTGAAATGATACTGAAATTAAACTGAAAATAAAGTTTCATTACACTAATTTAAGGAAAATTACAACATTGAAAGCAATAAAATGACTTGAAATTTAAGAAAGCAATAAACTTAATTAACTACGTGACCTAGGCTAATCCAAAGGTAGTCTTCTCTCTGTTTCCTCTTGATCTTTATAGTCATTTGAGTTCCCACCATCATTCCAATCAAATCCCACTTTAATTCTTGACCTTTGATTGCTCTGAATTCATCCTAGCCGTTTAAACGACTTTTGGCGCCAAAAGTGTACACGGCTGCATTGGGCAGTTTGGGAGCAATTAATGCTTCTTGGTTGCTTGTAGAGGTGGATGGGACATGTTTGGTGAGTTTATGAGCTGGGGGTTGAGGTGTAAAGCAAAAACAGGGGTTATGATTACTTCTCAGTGGAAGAGTGGGAAGGATGCATTGATTGAGGTCGTGTGCTGGTTTGTGGGGTGGAAAGGTGGTGGTGAGAGTTGTTAGACAGCTGGAAAGGTGGTGAGGTGGTGGAAAAACCACCTGCTTTTGGATTGCAGGGGAGGTAGAGGAGAGTGAACAGTGGAGGCGGTTTTTATTTTTTAAACCGTGGGTTGGGCTATGTGTTGGGCCAGCTGTGTTGTGTTTGGGTTTGGATTTGGTGTTTTGGGTTGTTATTAACACAAAGGGTCCGTTTGGTATAAGTTAAGCACAAGGACCATTCATGTAATTTCTGATTTATGAGGGGCCTGATTTGAACTTTCCCAAACATCACACAAGGACTAAACCTGCAATTAATGGTTAGTTCAAGGACCAATATTGCATAAAATTCCATTTTTATAAATCCAAGGACCAAAACTGCCAACTTTGTAACTCCAGGGACCAAACTTGTAATTTTCTCAAAACTTATCATATAAGGACCAAATATGCCATATTTGAATAGTACAAGGGTGTAGTTTGAATAATTTCCATTTTTAAACACCCATGGACTGATTTTGACACTTTTGTAAAGTTGAGGGACCAAAGTTGTAAATTATGATTTTTAAACTTCAAAGGACAATTTCTTACAACTTGTGAATCCCAAGGACCTTTTATGACTTTTTATAAGTTTTGGAATGACCAGGGACTAGTTTTGACAATTGGTGTAACTCCAGGGACTGAAACTGACATTTGTGTGAACTTTGCGCATTTTTCACTTGTTTTTCAATCTTTTTGTTCCCGAGTCACATAAAAACACATTTATATGATTTTGTATCCTTTTGTGAGTCATTTGTGTGTTTTTGGTCGTTTTGTGGGTTCAAATTATATAAAAGATATGTGTAAAACGGCACATATCAGCATCAAAGTTCAAATATTTCAAGTGTTCAAATATAAACATAATACATAATTCTTCAAAGTTCAAAGTCAAACATAGATATTACTCTATTTGTTGACCATTTTTAAGCGATCTTTGACCGATTAATCGTTTTGTTGACCGATTCTTAAGCGATTTTGTTGACCAATTTTTAAGCGATTTTGTCCGATTAATCCGATTAGACCGATTTTGTCTGATTAATCGGTTTGTTGACCAATTTTTAAGCGATCTTTGACCAAACCGATTAAATAGGCCGATTATGATAAATCAAGGCGCTTAGTAAGCGATCAGCGATTATGCGGGGATTAATCGGCCACCTGGGCCGATTTTTACAACAGATGGGGTGTTACAAGTCTACAATTTTAAGAAACTTAATTTTCAAGATATAACTTCATTTTCCATTATTAATAAGTGTGTTTCTGAAAATTTTAAGTCTTTCGTTTTAGGAATTTCCCAAATACATTATAAAGTAGTATATATGAGTATTTATGGTTGAAATTAGAAAAAACGTTAGACATATTAATAAATGATTTCTTATATCTCTATTAATCACTAAAAGAGTCGGTTAAGGCCTAATAAACATATCACTAAGCCCACACTCGAGTTTGAGCCAACTTACACTATGACCTAACCGCTAACCATTGCGGCGTCGTCGCCCTTTCAGACGAGCTAACGGTTCGTGTTCCTCCACCCACAAATCTACTCATGTAGTATCCAAAATCATTTGGCTGCATGTAATTCTTCTACATTGCACTCTTTTTTTCATTTGAAATTTTACATTGTCGTCATCTTCTGTTAGGATTTGGAAAATCCATATAAAAGAGTCGGTCACCCCAAGTTTAGTCTAGCATGTTTTAGCTCGTAGACTTAGCTATATTTATTAGTAATTAGATTAGTTAAGTAACATCGTGGAGGACGGACGGGTCTTTACCCACTGTATACCTGATCCACAGCCCATAAGGGGCGTTTAGTAAGTTGTATAAATACCCTCTTCCCACTAAGGGAGAGGGTTGGTTGTTCATTAATAAAACACGCATACGTTTTTCTCTCACTAGAACTTTCCCTCTCTACTCTCTCTCTCTCTACAATGGCTAACTTGTTCTTCCACAATCCCCGACCTCCCGAATCATATAATCAACAAAACACGATCCTACAATTGGTATCAGAGCAAGGTTGTTTGTTTTGTTGATTGTTGTGGTTCGTATATTGTTGTTTGAAGCTGTTTTTTACCAATATTTTGCATCCGGAAAATGTTTTTTTCCCCTACTTTAGTGGTTAACAGTTTCTGTAATAGGTTTAAGTATCTTTGTGGTCAAAAAGTTTGATGTTTTCATTCTTGGATATACAAATACTACTACTTTGTGTCTTTATCAGTCCATGGTTAATAGTTTTTTTTGTAATATTTATCATTTTATGACTTTTTGTTCCACAAATCGTGAATATTTGTGGTCAAAATTGCTAGATTACTGGTTTGAACTCGTTGGTTGGATATAGTGAATCTGATCTGGGTTTGATTTTGTTTTGTTCTTCATTGTGGTTTGATGAAAGAGAAAACTTAGATCCGGATTTTAAGGTAAATTAACTAGTCAACTGCGGTTTGACCAGTCTGTTATTGCAAATATTACAATATTTAATCTATACATTCTCATTTGTTTTGTTGATGACAAACATGTAACTTGCAATACATAACGTAAAATGTATAAGTTACTTGTAATTATTTTTGTCTCAACACCTCTCGACGACTCAAGTCCTTGTATGCTACAACACAGGTTCGTACATGTTTGTTATGTTGCGTTATGATCAAACCCCCAACAAACCATTAAAACATGTTTAGTTAAATAGTTTATGTATAACAAATAGTGTTTACATATTGGGTAAATATATACATAACTAGTATGTATTATAATGGGTAATATAAATGGGTAGAAACTTAAGTATTTGACCCATTGACCAAATACATTGAATGTAGTTGGGTAAAACCCAAAGTTCAAGACCCATACCCAATGTCTAGATATATTGTACCTTGGTGGGCACTTAAAACCATGGACTAGATACACTGCATCTTGTAGATACATTGAATCTACTTGGTACCCATAACACATAACCCATGACCCATGACCCAAAACCCATGGGTAAAAGGGAGCGTCCCACGGATCCCCAGTAATACACTGGATGGATCCCTCAAGGGAGGGATCCGTGGGATCCGGGGAACAGTGACTATTTTTCTTCTATAAATAGTGAGCCATTTCTTCATTGTTCTACACACCTTCACACATAGTTTCTCTCCACCATTTCTAGGATATTTAGATCATTAGGAAACATGTAAACCACCCTCATCTTATATGATCATAATGCTTCTAACTTTCATTTGTTGTAAGCATACTCCCGAAGTGATCCTCCAAAGCAAGCTTAGAGATCTTGCATCCTTACCTACTGAAGTGATCACCCATCATAAGCATACAAGCACATGAAGATCTTCTACAACAAGCTTGGGAAACTTGTCATCTTCTTTCATAGAAGACTAACTACATCATGCTTTGTGTTCTTGATGTTTAGTTTAGGACTTCATATCCATTAGACACATTGTCTTGGATATTGTCTTGTATCATATTCTTGTATCTATGACTAGACTAGATGGTTTATGTGTTTGTGCCATAAAACACAAGGTTTGGTATGTTGGGCCACAAAACATAACGGGTATCATAGATGTGTCGTACATCTATGACTAGACTAGATGGTTTATGTGTTTGTGCCATAAAACACAAGGTTTGTTATGTTGGGCCACAAAACATAACGGGTGCCTAGAAGTCAAGTCACAAGGCATTAGTGAAGGGTGCCTAGAGATCGAGTCAAAGGCATTAGTGAAAGGTGCCTAAGGTGTACATTCGATATGGTGTGATTCGATGTACAAGATAGATTAGTATTGGGTCAAAGGATATTGTTATCCTTATTGATGTTGTTATAAGGAGTGAATCTCCTTTGGGCTTAGTTGTTGGTGTAGTGTTGGGTAGTAGTTCCTCCATTGTAATGGAACTCGGTATTTAGCCTAGTACCGGATAAAGGGTAGGCGACGTTGTGATAGGTTTGGTTCTACCTCGTGTAAGAACTCGGTGTTTAGCTTAGTACCGGAAAAAGTGTAAGCGACATTGTGTAAGGTTTCTCCGCCAAGAATAGAGTTTGTTGATCTAGTAAAGCAACTCTTGATTAGGTGACTCGGGGAGTGAAGTAGGGCAAGGAAGGTGTCCTTGTAGCCGAACCACTATAAATCCTCGTGTTGGTTTGTCTATCCTTTTACTTATCGCTTTACTTTTATTCTTGCATTACATTGTTTATTTTCTATGTGGTTGATGTCTATGTTTGTGATACATACTTGGTCTTTCATATAGTCATAAACTATATTTAACACTTTACATATTATGACACGCTTGATCAAGAAAAAGCAACCGGACTAATAAGGGTGAAACTTGATTTATAATGAACCATTAATCTTGCGGAATCTTATGTGATGTTAAGGGGTTGGCCTTACATGCCGTAATGCGTTAAATGCATCCTCGCATCGAGATTAGCAAATGCAATGGTTTATACTATATTTGATACAAAAATTTTAAGTTTGAAACGGAAACGTATTCACCCCCCTCTACGTTTTCACAATTGGTATCAGAGAGGGTTGGCTCTAGTTTTTAAAACAAATGGTTTTCAAAACGAGTAAGTTCCTTGTATCAAATTTTTGGTGAAGTCAAGCATAATATGAAAAGTGTTTTGTTGATTTTTTTCTTTGAAGTTTTGTTGTTAGATATCTTGTTAATCAAGCTTGAATAAAGGTAAAAATGGGTAATATAACTTCACTAAAAAGTATATAAAGGTAAAACCTTTTCGTCGGGTCAAAACATGCATTTTTGTATTTCTGTGTCAGATCCGCGGATCCCTCAAGCAAGGGATCCGTGGTACAGAAGACAGTTTTTGTCTGAATTTCAAAAATTCATAACTAATTTGCCACCTATCGTTTAAAGGTATTTGAGTCTAATTTCATTTAAAAATGATTTCATAAACTGATTCAAAACAAAAATTTATAGAATCATTGATTTATAATAGAAAGTCATTTTTCGGTCATAACTTTTGCACAAACTTTTGATCTAATTGGAGACGGATGTTTTCGTCTTTGAATAACAATGTGTCCTCTTTTGAAATTAAGGTTTTGATCATATTTATAAAGGAAACTAATCAAGCTTGGTATACATGTCTAACACAAAGCGATGAAAAGAACTTTCGTATGCTATGCTAAATGATAAATTGTCTTCCTTACATTACTTGATTATTTGTTTATCTCAAATAGATTTTGTGCTTGTTTGATTGAATAACATATGTGGTTTCCTTACCTTGCTATTCATTCTCTTGTTATTCGAGTTAGTAATATTCTACTAATCAATGTGCTACTTGAAGGAGTGTTTGGGATAACATCTAGTTGTGTCAAAAATGTTAGTTTTATAAGTTGTAAAATGTTTAAAACATATAACACACTAAATGGTTTTTTGATTGAGTTTGTCATGTATGCAACATAAATGTTTTATGTGCTTATATGATTTTTTGATTTCATATTTTCTTGTATCGTTTTCTAAAAACAACAAGAATGTACATCGGATCATAACCTACACTTGTGTTGATGATGTACTCTCCCTTTTTCCTTTTCATGATCGCTCTCCAAGCTTCATAAAAGGATTGACAACTTGATTATTTCATCCAATATACTCAAGTAAATTATTTTGCAACGCAAATATAATTGTTCATATCCGAAAGTCCAAACTCTAGCTTTCCAACAACATATGTTGAACTAGCTCATCAAACCATTTCTTTTTGTTCACCATATGGTCAACTTTTATATCTGACATCTTCGTCACCTTAGTTGTTTCAAGTATAATATTAATAAAAACGAAGCAAAGTATCATCATTGTTACTCTTCGATAGGCCATTGTAGGAATATAAATTTTCGTAACTTGAGAATGAATACTGGAGAACTTATTGCACTAGAAACTCAATTTGACCTAACGGTTGAATTGCTTCCTTGATAGAAGTTGGGTATGTGGAATCACCCATAAAAATGGTCGTGTTTAGCCGTAATTGAGCACCGCTAGTAATAGTCTCATATTCATTCTCTCACTTGAGAAATTTATACTCCTATGTTTTCCTAAAGTAAGTTTACAATGGAAATACTTTGCATTGTCTTAGGATTACTAATCAAACAAGTTGTAAAATTAATTTTTCTTTTAGTTAATCACAACCACTTGCCTCATCAAGCGATTATCTTGCCTTGATCGAGAAGAGCTACATGACTTCATGGACGAAGCTCATTGTATGCTAATCATCATCCGTAATAACTAGATTTTCCTAAACTAGCACCTCACAACTCTTTTGTCTTGAACACCATCATATGCTCTTTTCTTTCAAGACACATACATTGCATGTCATTGTTAGTGTAAATGATTTAATAATCTAGACCGTAAATTTGTTTTAGGCTTCTTGAATAGTGCTTGTTAAGTTTGCTAAACCTTTGTGTTATTTGTGAGCTCGATCTCATTTGATTACCTATGTGTGATCTCTACATCCTCTCCTTGCTTTGCTTAACATGTATACATGTGTGCTTGCTGTAAAAATCATTAGCTACCATCAATCATTTTCTCTTGATCATTTAAGTCCATCTTCTTGTAAGACACTTAATAGACTGAGTAACTTAGGATATGTAGGTGCTAGACCTTGCTAGAACCCAATCACCTCTTTTTCACCTCATCTGTTAGCCAGATCCCTAGACTTAAGCTAGCCAGATCCCTCTAGTGAGGGAACCGGTGGAACCGTGGAACAGTAGGTACATTATCTCTTTAGATAATCATTTCAAATTTCCTTTTTCCACACAAGCACTTGTTCAACACTTAGGATTATCAGTTTCTTATATGTTTATAAATGAGTTGCATTTATATGATTCTTTACGTGTTCTTTCTTTTCGTTTCATGATTTTATGTGAACAATTTATCCATTTGTATAAATGTTTTCCTTTTGTACTAACTCTTTTGGATTCTTGTAGGATGACTATGGTTAATTTTATCATCAAGTCAAGTTGTGCTCATTCGCACATTTGTTTCTTTATATTCCTAATCTTGCATCATCCTAACCATCTTACTCCACTTTTATCACTACTCACAAAGTCATCATGTCTAACACCTCTATTGAGTCATCAACCAAGTCAAAGATTCACCTTGATACCTTTCATCATCATCCCTTACTAATCTTGAGTCTCCTTATTACCTAGTAATACTTGACCTCTCATCACCTCTACCACAACTTCCATACCTCTAAGTCATAATGATGATTTCTATCATTATCACCGTGTCCAAGGTCTAGTTCATGAACTACGTGATGAAGTATGTCTCATGTTCTACCACATCCTACTTGTGTCAACCACAACCTCAAACCACAAGCTTATTGTGTCAACCACATCCTACAAGTGTCTCACTACCACTACAATTCATGGTCGCTCAACCATCCTCCACAAACATCTATGTTGTCAAAAGCCAAGTGAACTTCGTAATGAAATGCGTCTCATCCTTAAGCACATTTTTTGTCTTACCTTGAACAAACCTTACAACCTCTAAACCAACCATGATGATGCAAGTAGTAGGATTATTCTCTTTTTTGACACTAATCCTTTCTTTGTAGGTTCACATATATACACTTTGATGTGTATGGGATTATCGTCTATTTATGGATGAAATTTTACACTAATTCTTTTCCTTGTAGGTTCACTCATATACATGGGTTTGTATATGGAGCACTTGTCTTTGGACGAGGTTTACTTATTTTTTCTTGTAGGTTCTTCTTGACGGCCTTGAGCTAGGGAGCTTCCGTCGAGCATTTATAAAGTGCATCATATGACTTACTCGTCCAAGGACGAAAATAATTTTGCACTAACTTTTTGTTTTGTAGATTTTCAAAACACACTAGGAGAACTTGACGCTCTCAATAAAGGGGAGTTTTTTTTCCTCAAAACAAAAACATTGCAAATTTTGCAATAATTTCGTCTTAGCCTTCCTAAAATACCTGACGCCCTTAACAAGGGGGAGCAACGGTCAAGGGGGAGCATGCACACATTCATTCTTCAAACTTCCTTTGTGTTTCAACAAAAGGGAGATTTCTTTCTCATCATATATATATATATATATATATATATATATATATATATATATATATATATATATATATATATATATATATATATATATATACTAGGCGAGTACCCGTGCCTAGCGGCATCGGTTTCTAGCCGAGTGTCCGCGCCTAGCGGCAGCTGTGTCTAGATTTCGACGTTATTTTAGCGGCGAATATTTTTTCATCGACAAACAGTGTTCGTAGCGTTAAGGAATATTTTTTTGGAGAAATTTTCATCGAAAAACTATGTTCCTTGCGGCAGCGGTGTCCAGTCTTCGACAAAACCTCAGCGACGAATAAATTAATTTCGAGAATTTGTACTTGCAACGTTACGGAATCATTTCCGAAGAACTATTTTTATGATGGCATGGTTGATATAGTCTTCAACTAATTTGCTAGCTTGAAATGCTTTTTCTATAGTTTAGTTTTAAGTTGAAATATATTTCACCTTAAAGGGTGTTTGGGATATCCATTTATTTGGAGTAATACATTTCATTTTTTCATAAATAAATAATAAATTAAATTGAAAAAATAGTCGAGTATGATTAAAAAATTATAATGGATAGCTCAACAAATTGTGAAAGTGCAAATTTGGTAGTATCTCAAATTTGTGATGGTTAAAAAATTATAATGGATACTTTTTTTTATGTGGAAGACCATTGGAGTATAGATGAATAATTCAATATTCTTCATTCATCTTTTTCTTCTTTCTACAAGTGTAGGCCAAAGATTTCAAATTATTTTGACATGTTTTACTTTCTTTTCTTTATCTTTTTTATACCTTAGCCATCTTTTTGACTTTCAAGTAAAAAGATTGCGTTAGATTTTAGATTATCTTTGTCCTTTCACTTTCTATCACATCTAGCATCTTGAAACCATATATACTTCTCATCATTTACAATGCACTATATCTTCCAAAAAAAAATTTTACAATGCACTATCGTTTTCTTTTGGCAGTGAGGGAAACAAATTTATATTTTTTAGTAGATTTAACACAAAAGTGTTTTTATGGTTTTCAATTTAAAGCCAACATAAAATTTGTCTAGCAACCAAAGACTGATTAGATCCAAGAAAAAGACCATGACATCGCCTAGCATCTCGAGATGCCCTTTTAACAAATTTCACTTTTTCATTCAAATTGTTTAGAATGAAGAAAAAGTTCCAAAATTTCTCCAATTTCAAGAAGATTCAATAATATTGTACTTGGATGCCTTGTTGAAGCCAAGGTTATCAAACATTGTGCAAAAACTACTCGTACCTACAACTCTTTTTTTTAATGCATTTTGAAATATGAGATTGTAGATTTTTAATTTTTCTAGTTCTCCAAGTGAATCTTTTTTTAAACTTCAAGCCTACAACTCTTTTTTTTAATGCATTTTGAAATATGAGATTGTAGATTTTTAATTTTTGTAGTTCTCCAAGTGAATCTTTTTTTAAATTTCAAACTTTGGTGCGACGGAGTCAAATAATTTTCATGATGATTACTTGCGCATAGTCACTACAATGTATAATTTCTAATAAAATCATACCGCGTTAACATATTTTCTATTGTTTTTATGGTGATTGAAAGCATATCGTCATTGGTAGTTAACGAAGAAAGAGCGATTAATTCTTTGTTGAAAAAAAGGTGTCCTTCATAAGTCTATCGTTCATGAATGGCAATATATAAACGTTTATTTGACTTTTTATAAATGGCTAATAACATAAACTGCATAAAGGTAATCAGTTTGTTTATCATGTTTTGTTGTGCATTATCTACAATCTATAAAGGTTCTCCAAAGAATACATCCTCGCATGTCATCTAAAGTTTGACTCAATATTTTCATAATTGTCTGACATGTCTAGAACTTAGCAACGTGTTGGTCAAAGAATAAGTCAAAGTTTTGGGAACTAAAAAAGATACACAGTATCATATAGTAGCGTTGTAGTACTTGGTAAAAATCCATTCAAATTCAAATGCACTCAAATTCAAAACCACTCATTTTAAAATTTCAGCATGTTCTAAAATTTCAAATATTTTCTTTGAATATTTTTCTCTAGCAGATCTAAAATTTCAAAAATTTCAAATGTTGTTAAGCCTTACAAATGGTCCGGCTAGCAAAACAACCAAAACTAAAATTCGGATAAATGAATCTTATGTGGCCAAATCCACCGAACCAAAATCATTTGCAACCAAAACCACTTCGTAGACACATAAAGGTCTAGTCAAAAGTACAAAACCACCAAAAAATCCACTAAAACAACTAAATACCACATAAAACAATCAAACCCAAGTTGGCCTCAACACTTCACCGCCATTGGATTCTTTTACACTTGAGACATAGACCCACTTTCAAAATTTCACATTTGAACAACTTTAATACAAATAAATAGCAACCGAAGATTAATTTTGAAAAAGCCACGAGAAAAGAAACAAATAGGATAGAAAACAAATGTATATTAGTTACCCATAGATTAATTTTCTCTAAGTTCTAATAGAAGTACTTGAGGTTGACTAATGAGGTTGAAAACATACTTGGAACAACTTACTTGGCTAACCACTTGAACCACATGTCCAAAAAAAAAAATAGCAACCGAAGATTATTTTTTGTCACAACTTGAAATCTATTATATATGATTTAGAATAGAAATTACCTGAATACCATAATTGTGACGGCCAAGCGGATTGAAAATGTAGGAGTGTTAACAACAATTTACTAAGAAGTTAAAACAAAACTTAAAAATAAAGTGAAGCAGTTTTCAGTGACGACAACAAAGACACAAGCGGCGACGGCTGAAGATTCCGACAAAGGCGGCGGTGCCAACAGCGGATCTACAAAAAAGTTTTTAAAATGTTAATACAACTCAAATTTATATTAAAAAAAAATCTATACAAAGAAAAAATTCAAAAACATAAGGAATACATAAGTTTATATAAAAAATAAGCTTTCAACTTGAAGAATACATAGATCTATAAAAAATAAAAATAAAAAGTTACCCCAAAATTTGAAAAAGCCTTCAAAAAAGTAGAGTTTCCAGATCTGTGGTAGTTTCCAAAGGTGGTGGGAGCCACGGTGTTAGTTGATACGTTGAAGGTGGCTATGATGGCAATTTCGGCAGTTGGTGTTGAGTAAACTCCATCAGCGGCGGCTTCAACGGCGCGTTGATTTTAATACACAACAATTTCCGTCGGCGCGTCGAATTTTTACAAGAAAAAAAATTACAAAACATTAACATAACAAAGTTTATATACAAAATTTCATAATATATATTAACAAAAAAAAAATTGAGATTGAAGCATACATTTCCGGCAACACCAGTAGCTCATGTGGCGGTCGCAACATCAGGCGACAAAACATCTACGGCGGCGGAAGGTTGCGGCAACGGAAGGTTGCAACGGCGGCTGAAATGAATATAATGCCAACGTTTAGAAAACTAAGATTCCCAAATAAAAACTACAAATATATATAAGGAAACAATTGAATCTTGTTTAATATACATAGACCTAACAAATACAATCAAAAAATCCCAAACCTTGAAAACCCATATTTCCAGTGGTGGTTATATCCGGTGACAGTGGCGACTTTACCCGGCAAGAAAACGGCGGCCGAGATAATTTCCGGCAAGAGAGCAGTGGCGTCACTTATTTCCGGCTAGTCAACGATGGGGACGACGACTCTAATGATACATAGATCTGCTCGAAATAAATCAATATCTAAAAATATATTAGATTTGTTAAAAAAAACTCAAATAAAATACCTAGATCTGTTAAAAAAAAACTTTCATCTAAAGATATATATTAAAACTTTCAAAAAATTTATAAATATACATAAATCTGTTAAAGAAAATCAAATAAAATACCTCAAAAGTTGGAAAACCATCTTGTGGTCATGGGTCTTGGTGGTGGTGGTGTGTGTTTCGGTGGTTGTTTGGTTTCGGTGGTGAAGACGTCCGGTGATGATGGTGACAACAAGTGGTAATGACATCCGATGGTGGAGGGTTTGGTGGTAGGGATGGTGATAATGTTTTGTTTGTGTGAGATGAGAGAGGTTCAGTGTGTTTTGGTTTTGTGGTAAAATAAAGAAAACGGAATGATTTTTATGGTAGGCATATGATGTTTGTGGGGTATTTGTTTGTATGGTAGGTTGATGTGTATTTGTTGGTTTGGTAATTTTTTAGGTATGGATGTTGGTTTGGTGTGTGTAAATTTAGGCTCGGATGTTGCTATAGATGGCTGAATCTTAAAGTTAAAGGGTTGGTATTAGGTTGGGGATATGCATGCTTTATAAGTAGTATAGATATATATATATATATATATATATATATATATATATATATATATATATATATATATATATATATATATATATATATATATATATATATAGGCTCCGGTTCCATTGAGAATGTTTTTATTTTGAGAAAATTGAGAAATCTTTGTTTGAGGAAATTGATTCATGTTTTTTATTTGATTCACAAGTAAACAATATTTTATGGTGAATCGAATCTATAAATCACAAATTTGATTCACAAATCATTGTTAAAATTGAGTTATGGTGATGATTCATTAAATATGTACAGATGATTCAGTATTCTACATATATCGCAAAATCGAGAGATTTTTAACATTGATTCAAATTTTTTTTTACACATTTTGAATTTTAATTACATTAAAATGAGTTTTACGCTTGAAAAACATGAATCAAAGTTAAACATCTATCGTTTTTGAAAACCTTATCAATCTTCTCAAAATAAAAACATTCTCAATCGATCCGGAATCTATATATATATATATATATATATATATATATATATATATATATATATATATATATATATATATATTTACACTAACCTTGATGTAGGTTAAGCCTCAAAAATTTGATCCATTGAGCCGTTGGCGATAATGGTTATAATTCAAAGGATCTTTCTATTTTTTTTGTGTGATTCTCTAGGTTCCTCTTAAAGGAGAGATCACCACCTTTTGAAGACGTGCAAGCTCAAGGTCATGAGTTTCTAAGCTTCGTCATTAGTGTTTCGTGTTGAAGGTATTGGCGTGGTGTGCCAATTAGAGCAATAAGGTGTTTTTATTTTAACTTCACTAGGGATGATGCAAACTCGCCATTCTTGGGAGAAATTAAGTTTAAAGGACACACCCTTTTTGTTTCGACAAAAGGGGGAGAAGAGTGTAATTGAAGAAGGTAATGTATAGGAAGTACGGATACAAGTAACTTCGACATTTTACCTGTCTATTACGTTTACATATATTTTGTCATCATCAAAAAGGGGGAGATGGTTAGTGCAAATATTACGATATTTAATCTATACATTCTCATTTGTTTTGTTGATGACAAACATGTAACTTGTAATACATAACGTAAAATGTATAAGTTACTTGTAATTATATTTTGTCTCAACACCTCTCGACGACTCAAGTCCTTGTATGCTACAACACAGGTTCGTACATGTTTGTTATGTTGCGTTATGATCAAACCCCCAACAAACCATTAAAACATGTTTAGTTAAATAGTTTATGTATAAAAAATAGTGTTTACATATTGGGTAAATATATACATAACTAGTATGTATTATAATGGGTAATATAAATAGGTAGAAACTTAAGTATTTAACCTATTGACCAAATACATTGAATGTAGTTGGGTAAAACCCAAAGTCCAAGACCCGTACCTAATGTCTAGATACATTGTACCTTGGTGGGCACTCAAAACCATGGACTAGATACATTGCATCTTGTAGATACATTGAATCTACTTGGTACCCATAACCCATAACCCATGACCCATGACCCATGACCCAAAACCCATGGGTAAAAGGGAGCGTCCCATTGATCCCCAGTAATACACGGGACGGATCCCTCAAGGGAGGGATCCGTGGGATTCGGGGAACAGTGGCTATTTTTCTTCTATAAATAGTGAGCCATTTCTTCATTGTTCTACACACCTTCACACATAGTTTTTCTCCACCATTTCTAGGATATTTAGATCATTAGGAAACATGTAAACCACCCTCATCTCATATGATCATATTGCTTCTAACTTTCATTTGTTGTAAGCATACTTCCGAAGTGATCCTCTAAAGCAAGCTTAGAGATCTTGCATCCTTACCTACTGAAGTGATCACCCATCACAAGCATACAAGCACATGAAGATCTTCTACAACAAGCTTGGGAAACTTGTCATCTTCATTCATAGAAGACTAACTACATCATGCTTTGTGTTCTTGATGTTTAGTTTAGGACTTCATATCCATTTGACACATTGTCTTGGATATTGTCTAGTATCATATTCTTTTATCTATGACTAGACTAGATGTGTTTGTGCCATAAAACACAAGGTTTGTTATGTTGGGCCACAAAACATAACGGGTATCATAGATGTGTCGTACATCTATGACTAGACTAGATGGTTTATGTGTTTGTTCCATAAAATACAAGGTTTGTTATGTTGGGCCACAAAACATAACGGGTGCCTAGAAGTCAAGTCACAAGGCATTAGTGAAGGGTGCCTAGAGATCGAGTCAAAGGCATTAGTGAAAGGTTCCTAAGGTGTACATTCGATATGGTGTGATTCGATGTACAAGATAGATTAGTATTGGGTCAAAGGATATTGTTATCCTTGTTGATGTTGTTATAAGGAGTAAATCTCATTTGGGCTTAGTTGTTGGTGTAGTGTTGGGTAGTAGTTCCTCCATTGTAATGGAACTCGGTATTTAGCCTAGTACCGGATAAAGGGTAGGCGACGTTGTGATAGGTTTGGTTCTACCTCGTGGAAGAACTCGGTGTTTAGCTTAGTACCGGAAAAAGTGTAAGCGACATTATGTAAGGTTTCTCCGCCAAGAATGGAGTTTGTTGATCTAGTAAAGCAACTCTTGATTAGGTGACTCGGGGAGTGGAGTAGGGCAAGGAAGGTGTCCTTGTAGCCGAACCACTATAAATCCTCGCGTTGGTTTGTCTATCCTTTTACTTATCGCTTTACTTTTATTCTTGCATTACATTGTTTATTTTCTATGTGGTTGGTGTCTATGTTTGTGATACATACTTGGTCTTTCATATAGTCATAAACTATATTTAACACTTTACATATTATGACACTCTTGATCAAGAAAAATCAACCGGACTAATAATGATGAAACTTGATTTATAATGAACCATTAATCTTGCGGAATCTTATGTAATGTTAAGGGGTTGGCCTTACATGCCGTAATGCGTTAAATGCATCCTCGCGTCGAGATTAGCAAATGCAATGGTTTATACTATATTTGATACAAAAGTTTTAAGTTTGAAACGGAAACGTATTCACCCCCCCCCTCTACGTTTTCACACAGTCAACTGCGGTTTCTGGCACTGCGGTTTGACTCAAGGGCTGCGACTTGATATTGCGATTTGCCTATTGAAGACTAATCATCAACCAAATGGAAACGTTATGCTGCAAAATTTTCTTCAGATGTTGCGTTTTGGCCATGAAGACTAAGACATAAAGTATAGATATGAAGAAGATGATGCGTTTTGTCCACTAAACCAAAATACTAAACAAGACTCATGACCTCAGTAATAATCCATCATCAGTCAATTTATCTAAAAGAAAAGAATGACACGCTAGCTCTTTGACTTCAATTGTTAAACATCATCAGACCATATCAAGAAAATGAAATGAACAAGACTCAAGATCTTAGCTTATAGTTCACTTGTAACAAATCTGTCAAGATTCCTTTGTGTGAACTAGTTGCATCACATATCTATCATAATCCTGAATCAACACTTCTAATAAATGACTAAACCTAATCCCATCCTCCTCAAATTACAACACCGACAACATCAAATCCCATTCTCCTAAAACAAGACTCGTACTAAATGAAACTACAAGAGATCTCAGATTTCTTTTGTCGGGGTAATCAAAGATAAAACATGACTCGAAGGTCATGCCACAAGAGAAAATAATATCATCACAGATCTCAACCGACTCAACGCAAAAAATAAAATAAAATAAAAAATATAAATACTTAACAGATCTCAGATCAATTCGTGTTCATTCAAAGTATATCAAGATAACGAAGGTCTACACACGAAATAATATCATCATCGACCCATATTCGAAGCTTATGCTTCATTTTATATCCGAACCAAAAAGAGAAGCAAAATAACTATAAAGTTATTTTTTTTCTTTGTTCGTTTAATTGAAACACAAAACAATTTTATTAACACCTACCCGAGACCACTCAATGATCTTGAAGATTTTATGGCTCGTTCTTGATTTGGATTGAGAAGCTCATGAAAAGATAAGGTTGGGTATGTTTGTGCTTATGTTTATGGGTTTAGATTTATGAGATTTTGATTGATGATAAGATGTTTAGATAAAATGGCAACTTCATATGCAATTTTTGATTGAACAAGTGAATACAATCAACATGTAATTTATTCACACTTCATCCCCTCAACAATTGCGTGTGAGGTTGCCATTTTTGATTGAACAAATGAATAAGACTACAATCAACGGTAAGTAGATCCACTTGATGACAGAGCGAGCATGGAAAAATCATGAAGCTTGTTGATGAGAATGGTCATAAACAAGAAGATTTCTCTTCTTCTGAAGATAAAGCGCACTGAAGCGTGCACCTTTCTTTTCTTTAAGGAACGAGGCTTGAACTGATGTGTTCAAACGTCATTTCTCTCTTATCTAATTCTCTCAGCTAACTCGTTACCAACCCCATTATCATTTAATCGGCTCTTTGTCGTCACTACTGATGGAGAACGCCCAATATGATGAACTTGAGACTGAAGTAAAATCACCCGAACTTGTGACTTAAGCTTGCACAAATGTGTGACTAAGAGCGGTGTAGAGAGTTTGTGCAACTTTGAATCTCTAAGTACTCTATAATCTTCACCCAACAAACCACCAAGTATAAGACGTACATCACCTCTTGAATATCCACAACTTCATGTGACACTGAGCCCTACAACGTAACTCCTTAAAAGTGATAGTTATAAACTACATGTTGATTGTATTCACTTGTTCAATAAAAAATGGCAACTTCATATGCAATTTTTGAGGGGGAGAAGTGTGAATATACTACATGTTGATTGACATTTGAGAATAAATGGTCATACGGCTCTTGTACACAACAGTTCAGAACTCGTGCAAGAACCGAGTTCATATCAGGTTATCTTCACGAAGTGGTTACTATTAAGAGCTGTTGTTTGACATCTTCTCATGGGCTGATATGATTAATGATAAAGTGCTTCTAGTTAATGCTTCATGTACACATCATTATGCTGATTCCGATAAATCGTAACCATCAGGGGAGAGAGAATGTGTACACCAAGGACGCACAATAAGTTCACCTGATCAGGTTTAATGACTTATGAAACGATTTGTGTCGAATATTGGTTGATTCTATATCCTTATCTTCTCGCCTTATTCTACGTGCTTCTATCTTATCCACTTTCACCAATCTCGGGCAACAAATTCAAGATAATCAGTGTTTCAACTTGTTAGTTTGGTGTTACCATTTCATGTGTATGTTACGGGCAGATTTGTGATATGTAAGATAACTAGAATGCATTTGGTGAGATGAAGATGTTGATATTCTGTTCCCCAAATGGATCAAACATGCCTAAATCCACCCAACAAGACCATCATGACACCGTCCACTACATTCCTAGATATTATCGCAAAGAAGGGTTATCAAATAGTGGTCGCAAAACCTTCAAAATGCTTCAAAAATGACTCATCCACGAAGGTCGTGTAATTGAGGAATGTTTCCTTGAAAACACCGACATTCCTCAAGTCTTTTCCGCAATCAACTTTGATTGCCTCCTCAAAATTGATGAACAAATTTGTCCGGTCTTCATCTTTGAATTCTACAAGAGCGTTAGGATTATCCGAAACAATGATGAAAGTATTTCAATCGCTTTCATCATAAACAACCAAAGCATCACCTTACCTGTCACCACATTCGCACAAATCCTTCACATACCGTGTGAAGGAATTTGTATGTATTCCAAAGATTGGTCAATTGTTTGCCAATCCTTCGCATTAGACTCTAAACCTATCTATCACCCTCCACTTGATAACCCAATTTTTGTTCAAGATACCATCTTCACAAAGAGAGCTGACCAATCTCGTTATAACTGCAACAAAGAACTCATCGTGATCCCTTTCAAATAGAACTCTTTGAAATGATTCCCATTTACAAAAATTGGGAAGAAATTATTAGAGAGAATGTCATTTGTTTGGTTGGAAACAAAGACCATCTCAATGCTTGTCTTGTCCAAATGATTTATTGTCTCATCCACCAAAAGCCTTTCAATCTCGCCTATTACATTGCCAAAAGAATGGTAGGTGTTTTCAAAATCGACAAAGTGGTTCTTCCTTATGGTATGCTCCTAACACGTCTCCTTGAGTATGTTAGTACAATGCAACCTACTCTTATTACAGATGAGCACTTTCTCGCAAACCAGGTTATGGTACCTCTCACTAAACGACCCACCAAACGTTTATGATCAATGGGAAAAGGCCTCGTCCTCTCTCGGACTCTCGGATAAAGATGATGATGATGAATTCGACCCCGTTTCCAATTATCAACTCGATCCCATGACTTACTTTGAACAACTTCTCACTCTTCCAAAGGAAACCGAAGAATTCAAGCAAACAAAAAGAATGTTCAAGTGTCTAACTCATTTCATCATCAACATGGGAAAGAATGTTGGGAATTAAGGTAAACTACTGATTCTGCCGAAGTATCTACCGAAGAGATTCTGCCGAAGAAGAATGGATTCTGCTGAAGTCACACTTCAGCAGAAGTGTTAAAGCAGATATCGTGTTGCTGCTGAAAGTGCGAATCCACGTAGGAGAGATAAGCTCAGTATAGAGTAAAAGTCAGCGCCGTATTAAAGATAGGTTGGCGCCGTATTGTATAGAGCTTACTCAGAATAAACAATATGATTAGTAAAACAATATGATTAGTTGCATGCTTGTCTAGATGCATGCGTTTGTATTAGGAGCGTACATTGTAAACGCTCGTGAATCATTAGGGTTTCTTGCCTATATAAGGAACCATAATAGTTTGTAATAGATAAGTTTTTCTCAAGTCTTTCAAGTCTTGTAATATATCCGAAACATAGAGTTTCTATAATCAAAAGATCCATAGAGGATCAAAGAGTTCTTAGTTATTATAACTTGTATTTACTTTCCGCTACAAAATACGAGTTGTAGAGATCTTCTATTAGTTTGCTTGTGATTACATAGGCAACACTAACGATCTCCGAGTGCTTAAGATCTATCAAGGTCTGTGTGTTCAACAAGTGGTATCAGAGCCTCGGGAAAGTCTCTACGATACTAAGAACCATTCTCACCCCCATACAATCAAACATTCATTCACCATGCCTGGATCCGATAATGAAACTGAAGTCACCAACACAAACAACACCAACACCACTTCCATGCAGCAGCTCAGTCTCTCAAACAGTAATGGTAAATTTCCTTATTTGAAAAGGGAAGAGTATGATCTTTGGACTATGAAGATGGAAAACTGGATTTCCAATATTGATTGGAATCTGTGGGAGGTAGTGAAGAAAGGAAACAATCTAAAGAAAATGATTCCTGACAGGGATGGGAAGTTTATCATGGCTCCTCCAAAAACTGCTGAAGAGGTGCTGGCTATGCAGAGAGAGCATAAGGTAAAAACTATTCTGCTTCAAGCCATACCTGAAGATCATCTGTGTGATTTTCACCATATGGATGATGCAAAGGACATATGGATGGCTCTCAAAGTAAGGTTCGGTGGAAATGAAGAATCAAAGAGAATGAGGAAGTCCATGCTAAGACAACAATTTCAGGACTTTAATATCTCCGAAGAAGAAGGTATCCACAAGGGATACGACCGGTTCCATAGGATTTTGAGTCAGCTAAACCAGCTGAATGCAAAACCTGATAATGATGACTGCAACTCAAAGTTCCTTCGATCTTTACCTCCATCATGGTTACATGTAAGTATTGCTCTCAAGGCTAAAGGTGGGTTGGACATGCTTACCTTTGATGAGCTGTATAACAGACTCAGAACCCTTGAACCTGATGTCAGAACTCCCTACCGTACATCTTCTTCTGGCCATGCAGCTTTTGTTGGGACATCTCACTCCAACATGATGGTACCTGCTCCTAGTTCCAACTACTTTCCATCATCTCCCAGTTCTAACTACTTTCCATCATCTTGCACTCCCACTCCACCACATAACACTCGTCCCACTCCATCCTGTTCTCAAACTAAGACTAGTAGTGTGATAGAGGATGTTCTTCATTCGTTTGTTGCTGATTATGATACTCAGCAGTATCTTGCATATGAAGACTTTGATCAGTTGGACCCTCTTGAAATGGAGGAGATGAAACTGAAAATGCAGGTGGCATTGCTGTCAGTAGACATCAAAAGGTTTGAAGAGAAGTCTGGGAGGAAGTTTGCTTTCAAGGGAAAGGAACCAGCTCGCTTTGCTAGGAGAAAAGTCAAGTGTTTCACTTGTCATCAGATGGGGCATTTCTCAAGAGAATGCAAAGACAGAAAGAGTGGAGATGGAGCCAACTACATTTCCTATCAGCAGAAACAGCAGGAAGCTGGAGCTTCAGCAGCTCTCCTCACCATGGATGAACAGGTCAACTGGACTGCACATGAACCTGTGAATGAGGAAGCTCATGATACTGATAAGCTTGGATTACTGGCAAGGTGTACTTCGGATGAAAGGCACGATCAGTTTGCCTTGATGGGACTATCTCAGGTACACAACTGTATATTTGGTTGTAGTCTAAGATACAACGAACTTAAAGAAGAGTATGATGCTATGAAACCTAAGTTTGATGAATGCTATGTAGAAAATGAAGCTCATAAACTAGCATTAAAAACAGTAGAAAGACAAAAAGTATGGTTTCAAAAGAATCAAATAGCTTATGAAGAAAAGATAAAGGTGTTACAGTTTGATTTAGAAGTTGCTAATAATTACTTAAAACTGTCTGAGAAAGCAAAGGATGAAGCTGTGTCTGAGAACCTAGAGCTTAAAGAAAAGATAGCTGAGGAAATAGCTAGGAATAAACAATGGTTAATTTCAGGTGATAATCTGGCTAGAGAACTCTATAACAGTCAATCAGTAACCTCTGGCTTAGGATTAGGCTTTCAAAAATATGTAGGAGTAGAAGCTAGGTATGATGGTCGTAAATCCACACCAGCAGGGTTAGCTAACTTTGTAAAAGAAGGTAATATGCATGCTGTCCCTGGTCCTATTAGAGGTGAATTTATGCCCACAGACCTATCCATCACTGTTGACTTTGATGGATCACATCATCTATATGGCAGAAAGTCAAAAGACTTGCCAGACCCTGAAACCTCATCTAATGACTTTGTCTCTTGCTCTGACAGTGACAATTCATCGGATCAAGGGTCTACTTCCTATTACAGCTGTGATTCAAATGAGAAGTCTGACTGATTCGTTGTGAAGTGAGTGGTGAAAAACACAATATCAACGTATATCAAAATAACCGTAAAATCTGACAAATTAACCCTTTAGGAAAAAGGTCAACGTGCCAAACCTCACGGGTGTGATAAAAGTGATACCGGGAAAGTGATTTCCCCGGGTCGTGTCCCAACGAGGTGTGAATGGAAGGATTCGTTGAGTTTCGTGATTTGAACTTGAATTGGATTAATGATTTTGGATTTGATTACGTATTCTACAAATTAATTAACGGGAAAGTAATTAAGGCAAGGGAACCCTAATAAACTACAAACTAACTACTACTAAGCCTAAGAAATGATAAAACGAAGCTACACTAAGTCCTAGGGTGCAAGAATGTAAAAACGTAAAAACCGGGAAACAACCCGAGCCATAAACGTAAAAGTTTTGCAATTTAAGGGCTACGGGTGTGAAATCAATTTTCCTACATTCTATTTGACTAAAAATAATTTTAGAAAAAAGCCGGGAATTTTTTTGACTTTTAAAATAATTATTACAAATTAAAAACTAATTTAATCTAATTTAATTATAAAAAATACTAAACTATTTTGGAAAAATCTGAAAATTTCACAGAAAATGCTTTGAACCTAACTGATTGTAAGAAAAATAAAAAAGATGGGCACTGCTTTATGAAATAAGCTGGAAATAAGCTCAAAAGAGCTTGTAGTGAAAACTGCCAAATGACACTTAAGTATTTAATAGTGCAAAGTATAACTGATAAAGTCCCAAGGGCAGTTGGTTGTGTGGTGTTATGTTGTGGTCGTGTGCTTTGAGCTGAGAGACCAGGGTTCGAATCCCTTGGCTCTCTTTTTTGAAAACTATTTTTTTTTTTCAAATCTGCTTCTTGGAAACTGAAGAAGCAATCAAAATAAGCCCTTTTTTGTAAAAATCTTTTTTATAGAACCTGATCAATAAGCTGTTGTAACAGCTTATTGAGACTGCTTTGGAACAGATAGCAATCAAACACCCCTTTTGAAATCACAACAGGCAACAACCAAACATCCCTTAAGCACTTTTTTGGGAGCAAATCAAGAATGCAATAAGTATTCCCAACATAAAAAAAAAACAACCTGACTCAGCTCTAAACTTGAAATAAGTAAACATAAGCTATGCTAATCTATGGAGGAAAATCAGTGGGCAAATGAGCTTAAACTAGGGGGAATCCTAAACTAGTGAATAAACATTAAGCAACCTAAAATTATAATAAGCACTTAAGAAGCTAAAGGTATCTAAACTAGTCTTAACAAAATAATTGAGTGATTAACTTCTAAAGTAATCTAAGTTAAGCTATTAATAAGCTACTGTTTAAAAAAGTAAGTGACCTGTTGAGCTGATGTTGCAGGCTGCAAAACAGCAGCCTGAAGGTGTCTGTTTGCAGCTTATTTTTAAGCTAGAATGGAGTCCTTGAAAGCAATATAAAGCTGCACAGGTAGAGTTAAGCTAGCATACATGTTAAGATCAACAAATAGAAACCAAGAGAAAGCTTTTTACAGCTTAAAATTAAGCTGAGATCAGCTTGGTATAGCTACTGTTAGCTGCTGATATGACAGTAAATAGGACAGATTTGGAGTTCAAATTTAACTAAGTTAGAGATATCTTTGGTGCATAAAACTGAGCATAAACTAAGTTGGGAACATGATGACTTAAGAAAAACAAGGTTTGCTTATTTTGACCACCAATTGCACTGAAAAATAAGCCCAAGAACAGCAGTCACCACTGCTGTCCTGATTGTGAAAGCAACACCTTTTTTTTCAAGTCAATGCCTACAAAACTTCTTCAAATCAACTGGAAACTTTGTGAAAATGATTAATGACTTCAAAACTACTTTGACTGCATTGGTCAAAGTGGGTAAAAAAAATGGTTTTGACCCGTTTACAAGCAATAACCAAACACCCCTTTTGCAAAAACTGAAACTACCATTTTCTGTGATCAAGCTAACAATCTTTTAACAACATTCCAATTAGCTAAGTTAATTGTTTACCAGGACATGAAACTGAAAAGAAAACTAACTTTCATTGATTAAAAGTAAATTACAACAAAACTGAAAATACAAGAAAACTAAAATTATTTTTGAAAACTAGGGGTGCCTTATACACATGGCTACATGTTCCTTTTATACTAAAACCCTAGGTCTTCAACTCTTCACTTCTTGGCTTCTTGATGTGTTTCCTGTGTGAGTGCAAATAGCCAAGGACTCACTCTTGTGCTTTCTTTAGCCAAATCTAAGCCACCCAATTGGTAGGTACCCATTTGAAGCAATCTAAGCCGTTTGATGGAGCTTTTCTGACATGGATTGCCATGGTGGCAATGGGGAAAAGAGTAGGGAAAATGTGAGTGGGTTTGGGATTTGGGTGTACCTGGTTAAAGAGATGAAGGTGGTTTTGGGGTGTGGTGAGATTGGGTAATAGAAGGTTTGGAGGGGTTGAGTGTCTGGGATGGTGGGATGTTTTGAGAAGAGAGAAAGAGAGAATCTAGGGTTCTGGGTTTTGATTTGGGCGGGAATTGGAGAAGACAGGGGGTAGGGATGGTTGTTTATTCATTGACCGGGTCAGGGATTGGGTTGACCGGGTTGGACTTGGGTCAGGTTGATGGGTTAGTTGTGTTTTGGGCCTAAGTAGCTAATATTTGGACAAAGGATTAGATATTGAATCCATGGCAAACATAGGGACCAAATCTGCCAAAACTGAAACTTCAAGGGCCAATCAATTAACTTCTGAAAAGTGATCCAAGGGTCAAACTTGTGAATTTCAAATAAGTTGAGGACCATTTTTGCAAATTGTGAAATTCCAAGGACTAAACTTGTCAATTTTAAAAATCCAGGGATCAAAACTGTAATTTCTCAAACTTTTGAAATTTTTCACCAAAGGACTAATTAGGACAACTTATGATTTCAAAAGGACCTTTGGTGACTTTTCTTTTTAAAATACGTGCTCAGGGACTATTTCTGTCAATTTTTGAAAGTCGGGGGACTGAAACTGCCAATTATGCAAACTTTGCTTGTTTTTCAATAATTTTGCATCTGAAACATATAAAACACAATTTTGAGATATTTTCAGTATTTTGATGCATTTCAGAGTGTTTTTAGATGTTTTGCAGTTCAGATTTGACCAAAAATGATGAGTGAATAAGCACTCATCAAATCCCCCACACTAAAACATTGCTAGTCCCTAGAAATCTTTTGAGAAAACTTAATGGATTTGAATCTCTTTACCAAAAGCCATTACTTCTGGAGTAGCCAAATGTTTTAGTTCAAGTAAGAACTATGGTACACTGATAACCATATGATTTTGAGCAAACCACCAGCTTTCAACGGTTTTGATTTGTCTTTACCAGAAGCCGTTTGCTTCTGGACTAGCCAACTCTTAGATAAATTATCAATATTATCTTTGGTGAGCTGATTACCAATTATGGTTTTCCAACTGCCTTTACCACAAGCCATAAACTTGCGGGCTAGCCAACTCTTCACTAATTAAAGATATGGTGAGCTGAACACCATACAATTTTGGGCAAATTGCAAGCCGTCAACGGATTTGAGATATATTTACCAAGAGCCGTTTGCTCCTGGATTAGCCAATCCTTTTGTTTGTTAGACATGGCGGACTGATGACCATAAAAAAATTTGGCCAAAAATGGGGGAATTGGGTGGTATTAAAATTCGTGAGAATTCCCCCCCACACTAGAAATGAATATTGCCCTCAATATTCAAAGTACCGGCTGTTATGCCGAAACAAAGAACGTAAAAGGGAAATACTACGGCCATTATTTAGAAAGGATTTTTTTTTTTTTTTTTTTTGAACAAGACTTATATACAAAATATGTGGGGCAACCCCCCCCCCCCACACTAGGGTGGTAGAAAGTAGAAAGAAGAAGCTAAACTGTCAAGTTTTGTCACACAAGCTAGCCACTTGTGAATGGCTAACCGTAACAAACTTCAGACAGCTCAGAAATATGGGTGACAACCCATATGGCATGCTACTGTTTTTGATTCCCGAGTCGCTAGCTTGACTCGACCCCGAATTCATTTGTTCAAGGGGAAAGTGATGTGGAAAACCAATCTCGATCGGACTTTCGTTCACAATGTTAATAAACATATGAACATCAGAAAGTTCCACACCGACGAGATACAACCTCGGTATTGTTAATAGTAGAAACTATAAGGGATGATACCGGGGTCAAAGATGGTGTCCTCATTCCCGAAAGAGAAAAGGGAAAGAGCAACCACACCATCTGTGAAGAATGGAATAAAGACGTACATGAGAATGCAAGTCCATTCCTCAGCAGAGAGAAGCAAATCACCAGTTTTGACATCTTTAAGCTTAAACTTGAAGCTTAGATGGTGATTGTCAAGAAGATGTCCGGGAGGGAGGGTGGGAAATGGTTCTTCAATCAACAGATTTTCCAGAAAAAGGATGTCTCCCTCCGGATCAAGGTAAGTGTTATCAATTCCTGTTGGAATTGACTCATCACTAAGAAAGGCATCGACTTCATTCCAAAAGTTGTCATCTTCCTCATCAGGAGTGAGAGAAGGGATGGAAGAGTCGGGAATAAGACTAGAAGATGATGGATCATTTTTTAGCAATTCATCAATGGGAAGAATGTCTCCCATTGGATCACAAACATCATCATCCAACTCAGATGAAACTGAAGAGAGTTTGGTTTCATTCACAGAGTTAACAAACTCGATGCGATAAACTGATTCCGGAGGTGGGACAAGTGGTGTGCTCTTAGAGCTAGCAATTTCCACCACTTCCGATAAAGTCTCCGATTCTAGATCATCATCATCAAGAACACTATTGACTTCCTTGGTACAACTTTCAAACCATTTGTTTGAACCAGGGTTGATTTTCAAAGCTTTTAGCTCAGCATGTTTTTGATGACTCCTCTTAACCGTGAAATTTGAGAGTGTTGCATTGATTCTTTCAGATTTTTGATCAATTGTGGCAACACTATGTTTGTATAGAGGTTTGGAGTTCTGGTTGATATTAAACGTGAGTTCTTCGTTGTCAACCCGTATGGTCAACTCTTCAGCAAATACATCGATTAGAGCACGGCTCGTTCTCAAGAAAGCTCTCCCTAAGATGAGGAGAACTCTAGGATCTGCATCAAAGTCTACTACAACAAAGTCAGTAGGAAAGTGAAACTTCCCTACTTTCACCACTACATCCTCGGCTATCCCAAGTGGACGAGTTTGGGTACGGTCCGCTAGCTCGAGTGTCATACAAGTGGGTGTGAGTTTAGGAAGAGACAATTTTTTCCATACTGAGAGTGGCATGAGGTTAATGCTAGCGCCAAGATCGGCCAAGGCGGAGCATTGAACCATCCCCAAGAAATCACACGGGATTAAAAACCTGCCGGGGTCTTCAAGCTTTTTGGGAGGCTTCTTGAGAATGACCGCTGAGCATTGCTCATTGAGAGGGGTTTTGGCCATCTCAGATAACTTATCTTTGTTGCTCAGCAAGCCTTTAAGCGTGGATGCAAATTTGGGCATTAGAACGAGAGCATCAACGAAGCTTATATCAAAGTGCAGTTCATTGAAAATTTGGAAAATTTTTTCCATTTGCTCTTTGGTTTTGTCTTTGAGCTTCTCATCATGCAATCTTGATGGGTAAGGAAGCTGACTAGACTTTTGAGCCGGGACGGAAGTCATTTCTGGCTCAGAATTGGTTTTCGGAACTTCGGGTTCCGGACTTAAAGCTTGGACTACCGAAGGTGGGACGTGTGCGGTACTTCGTGGGCTTGCGAAATGCACCTTGTCCGTTGTATCCTTGGTAACTTGACTCATTGCTCTTGGCGGAGGAGGCATTGGAGTCGAAGGTCCATTGTGCGTCTTACCACTACGAGTGGTGACGGCTTTCAACTCGGCATTTGGATTAGGAATTGTATTGCTTGGGAGTCCTCCAGAAGATGACGAAGCTTTGTTCATATTCATGTTCATGAAACTGCTCATCATATTCTTCAACTCATTTGTCTGCCGAGACATTGTGGTATCAATTTCCTTTTTTAGCTCAACCCACATGTTATTGATCTGAGTTTGCATTGAACGTATGCTTGACTCAGTAATTTTCATGAAGTCATTTGGTATGGGAGCTTGAGAAGGTTGTTGATAACTTTGCTGATTTGGAGCTTGATATGGTTGGTTGAAATTGTTCCGGTTCTGATTGAAATTTTGAGAGTTATTGAAATTTTGTCCTTGATTTGGAACAAAACGATTCTGATTGCCATGGTTTTGCACAGGAGGAAAACCAGGTGGTGTCATACCGCTAGGTGCACGGCATTGAGGATCAGATTGTGGTCGGTATTGATTGTGGTTTACAGAAGCTACGGGAGCTTGGTAAAAAGAAGCATCGGTTGCTGGACAATCATAATACGCGTGTGGACCACTACAAGTTTCACACACCTTGTTCACGGCTTTGATTGGTTTCGGTTTATGAATTTCGCTTTTGATTTCCTTTACCTCTTTCATCATACAACGGATGACGTCCGTTAGAGCGGCTAACGGAGCGGCTAACTCGGAAGAGTTACCGGATGAAGAAGCAGGAGTGTTCGGAATATTGCCTTTGTTGCGAGAAATAGGAACTTTTGATTTTATTTCGCAAATCTCAATCACATCTTTAGGCTTACGATTCAAGATATTGCCACCGGCGGCTGCGTTCAAAGAATCTTGATCGTTACCGTTCAACCCATTATAAAAGATATTAACTTGTTGAAGCTCCGTGAATTCATGATGGGGGCATTTCCTGAGGAGATCTTTGAATCTCTCCCATGCCTCTCCAAAGTTTTCATCGAAATTTTGACGAAATCCAGAAATTTCATTTTTAAGATTAGTCGTCTTTGATGGAGGAAAGAAATAATTGACAAACTTTTGAACAAGATCCTCCCAAGTTTCGATGGATCGAGGGGGTTCTTTTTCCAGCCAAATCCGGGCTGCCCCCTCAAGTGAGAATGGAAAGAGCATCAATTTGATCACTTTTTGTGGCACATCCTTGTAATTGATAGTTGAGGTCAACTTGTTAAACCAACGGATGTGTGCATACGGGTCTTCTCGATCAAACCCGTGGAATTGATTTGTAGACACAAGTTGGATCAAATGCGTCTTCAATTCAAAGTGATCAGAATTGATTGGTGGTAAAACAATGGCATCTCCATAACCCTCGGTGGGTGCCTGGAGCATTTCCGCCATAGTTCGTTCGTCTGCCATATTGTTGTTTGGAATAGTACGAATCTCGGGTTCGACTATTCGGGCAGCACGTCTATGAGAACGTCTTCTAGGAATTTCTACTAGATCACGAAAAGGGCTCAATGATCTAGAAGAACGAGTGCGCATGCACTAGACGTAACTCGAGGAAACAAGAGAATTATGAAAATGGGGAACGAAGAATCTTTTTGGGTTTTATAATAACAAATCCAATTAAAACAAAATCGAGGCAAAACGACAGTGAACTTAAACCAATAATCCCACGTGAAATGATCACTTCTATAAGTAAAACGCACAAAGGAGCGGAGAGACTTTGTAGGTCAGCGCGAAGCTTATTAAAAACCCGTCTCTTTTCAGCCGCAATTTAATGTCAGGCCGTCCTTATACCCCTCACACAGTTTGTTAAACCGATAAAAGTAAACCAAAACACGAGCGACACAAAGGCAAGTTTTAAATCTTTTGTTCGGGAACTTATAATGATAACACCTCAGTTGAGAATGTTATATTGATTGTGTCTTCTATTTATTTAAAACAACAAGGAAAATCTTTTTGTATTTTTAATCTTTTACATATATATACAAAGAAAAGAAAAATATTTTTGTATTTTTGTATTTTTATAAAAACAATAACTTCACGAGGAAGGTTCTTCAAGTCACTAATCACAAAAACTTCACGATATTGTCGCAACACACCTCCCCGGCAGCGGCGCCAAAATTTGATTCGTTGTGAAGTGAGTGGTGAAAAACACAATATCAACGTATATCAAAATAACCGTAAAATCCGACAAATTAACCCTTTAGGAAAAAGGTCAACGTGCCAAACCTCACGGGTGTGATAAAAGTGATACCGGGAAAGTGATTTCCCCGGGTCGTGTCCCAACGAGGTGTGAATGGAAGGATTCGTTGAGTTTTGTGATTTGAACTTGAATTGGATTAATGATTTTGGATTTGATTACGTATTCTACAAATTAATTAACGGGAAAGTAATTAAGGCAAGGGAACCCTAATAAACTACAAACTAACTACTACTAAGCCTAAGAAATGATAAAACGAAGCTACACTAAGTCCTAGGGTGCAAGAATGTAAAAACGTAAAAACCGGGAAACAACCCGAGCCATAAACGTAAAAGTTTTGCAATTTAAGGGCTACGGGTGTGAAATCAATTTTCCTACGTTCTATTTGACTAAAAATAATTTTAGAAAAAAGCCGGGAATTTTTTCGACTTTTAAAATAATTATTACAAATTAAAAACTAATTTAATCTAATTTAATTATAAAAAATACTAAACTATTTTGGAAAAATCTGAAAATTTCACAGAAAATGCTTTGAACCTAACTGATTGTAAGAAAAATAAAAAAGATGGGCACTGCTTTATGAAATAAGCTGGAAATAAGCTCAAAAGAGCTTGTAGTGAAAACTGCCAAATGACACTTAAGTATTTAATAGTGCAAAGTATAACTGATAAAGTCCCAAGGGCAGTTGGTTGTGTGGTGTTATGTTGTGGTCGTGTGCTTTGAGCTGAGAGACCAGGGTTCGAATCCCTTGGCTCTCTTTTTTGAAAACTATTTTTTTTTTCAAATCTGCTTCTTGGAAACTGAAGAAGCAATCAAAATAAGCCCTTTTTTGTAAAAATATTTTTTATAGAACCTGATCAATAAGCTGTTGTAACAGCTTATTGAGACTGCTTTGGAACAGATAGCAATCAAACACCCCTTTTGAAATCACAACAGGCAACAACCAAACATCCCTTAAGCACTTTTTTGGGAGCAAATCAAGAATGCAATAAGTATTCCCAACATAAAAAAAAACAACCTGACTCAGCTCTAAACTTGAAATAAGTAAACATAAGCTATGCTAATCTATGGAGGAAAATCAGTGGGCAAATGAGCTTAAACTAGGGGGAATCCTAAACTAGTGAATAAACATTAAGCAACCTAAAATTATAATAAGCACTTAAGAAGCTAAAGGTATCTAAACTAGTCTTAACAAAATAATTGAGTGATTAACTTCTAAAGTAATCTAAGTTAAGCTATTAATAAGCTACTGTTTAAAAAAGTAAGTGACCTGTTGAGCTGATGTTGCAGGCTGCAAAACAGCAGCCTGAAGGTGTCTGTTTGCTGCTTATTTTTAAGCTAGAATGGAGTCCTTGAAAGCAATATAAAGCTGCACAGGTAGAGTTAAGCTAGCATACATGTTAAGATCAACAAATAGAAACCAAGAGAAAGCTTTTTACAGCTTAAAATTAAGCTGAGATCAGCTTGGTATAGCTACTGTTAGCTGCTGATATGACAATAAATATGACAGATTTGGAGTTCAAATTTAACTAAGTTAGAGATATCTTTGGTGCATAAAACTGAGCATAAACTAAGTTGGGAACATGATGACTTAAGAAAAACAAGGTTTGCTTATTTTGACCACCAATTGCACTGAAAAATAAGCCCAAGAACAGCAGTCACCACTGCTGTCCTGATTGTGAAAGCAACACCTTTTTTTTCAAGTCAATGCCTACAAAACTTCTTCAAATCAACTGGAAACTTTGTGAAAATGATTAATGACTTCAAAACTACTTTGACTGCATTGGTCAAAATGGGTAAAAAAAATGGTTTTGACCCGTTTACAAGCAATAACCAAACACCCCTTTTGCAAAAACTGAAACTACCATTTTATGTGATCAAGCTAACAATCTTTTAACAACCTTCCAATTAGCTAAGTTAATTGTTTACCAGGACATGAAACTGAAAAGAAAACTAACTTTCATTGATTAAAAGTAAATTAAAACAAAACTGAAAATACAAGAAAACTAAAATTATTTTTGAAAACTAGGGGTGCCTTATACACATGGCTACATGTTCCTTTTATACTAAAACCCTAGGTCTTCAACTCTTCACTTCTTGGCTTCTTGATGTGTTTCCTGTGTGAGTGCAAATAGCCAAGGACTCACTCTTGTGCTTTCTTTAGCCAAATCTAAGCCACCCAATTGGTAGGTACCCATTTGAAGCAATCTAAGCCGTTTGATGGAGATTTTCTGACATGGATTGCCATGGTGGCAATGGGGAAAAGAGTAGGGAAAATGTGAGTGGGTTTGGGATTTGGGTGTACCTGGTTAAAGAGATGAAGGTGGTTTTGGGGTGTGGTGAGATTGGGTAATAGAAGGTTTGGAGGGGTTGAGTGTCTGGGATGGTGGGATGTTTTGAGAAGAGAGAAAGAGAGAATCTAGGGTTCTGGGTTTTGATTTGGGCGGGAATTGGAGAAGACAGGGGGTAGGGGATGGTTGTTTATTCATTGACCGGGTCAGGGATTGGGTTGACCGGGTTGGACTTGGGTCAGGTTGATGGGTTAGTTGTGTTTTGGGCCTAAGTAGCTAATATTTGGACAAAGGATTAGATATTGAATCCATGGCAAACATAGGGACCAAATCTGCCAAAACTGAAACTTCAGGGGGTCAATCAAGTAACTTCTGAAAAGTGATCCAAGGGTCAAACTTGTAAATTTCAAATAAGTTGAGGACCATTTTTGCAAATTGTGAAATTCCAAGGACTAAACTTGTCAATTTTAAAAATCCAGGGATCAAAACTGTAATTTCTCAAACTTTTGAAAATTTTCACCAAAGGGCTAATTAGGACAACTTATGATTTCAAAAGGACCTTTGGTGACTTTTCTTTTTAAAATACGTGCTCAGGGACTATTTCTGTCAATTTTTGAAAGTCGGGGGACTGAAACTGCCAATTATGCAAACTTTGCTTGTTTTTCAATAATTTTGCATCTGAAACATATAAAACACAATTTTGAGATATTTTCAGTATTTTGATGCATTTCGGAGTGTTTTTAGATGTTTTGCAGTTCAGATTTGACCAAAAATGATGAGTGAATAAGCACTCATCACTGACCTTCCCAAGCCTGAACCTACACCCAAGCCTGCACCCCAGTCTACTTACAAGCCTTCTAAGGAAGCTGCTGAGGAATCAATTTCCAAGACAGTTTCTTCTGAAGACTTCTCTTTTAAATCTTTGAATAATCAGTTTGTTAAAAACAATTCCTTGAATGTTTCTGTTTTAAGTACTTCTGCATGTAATCAAACATCTCCCTATTTGAATAAATCTTCCAAGAAGAAGACATGTTTTGTATGTGGAAGTAAATGTCATTTAATTAAGGATTGTGATTTTTATGAGCAAAGATTGGGTGCATGTGCTACTCACCAGAAACATAAATCTAAGTGGACCAATGTTGCTAATATTCCACCTTATGTCCCTCAAGCAGCTAATACTGACTCTCATTGGAGAGGTTCAGTTACCAGACCTTATGTGCAACCAACTAGCCCATACTTTAAACATGGTTATTGGCCTACCTATATTGACTCTATGTATGCTGGGATGGGATATTGGGGCACTGCTGTGAAGCCCTCAGCAGGTTGTTCTTGGACTAACAAGGGACCCAATTATCAATGGAGGACCAAGAACAATGGTGGATCCTCTAAATCTTCATGCCCTAAACCTGTGATCCACAAGGCAGGTTCAAGTCAGTAATGACTTGAACCTCCATCGAATTCTAATCGTTTGTATATATTTTGTTGTTATTTGTAGGATCATCCCCTTAAGCATAAGAATATTGGTATTGTTGATAGTGGTTGTTCCAGAAGCATGTCTGGAAACAGAGATATGATGCACAATTTTGTTCCCATAGAAGGAGGAGGCAATGTGACTTTTGGAGGAAGTGATGGAAGTATCACAGGAACAGGCACCATAAAGACACCTCATCTAGATTTTGAAAATGTGTACTATGTTAAGGAACTTCAGCATTTCAACTTGTTCTCAGTTTCACAAATCTGTGACACTAAGAACAAAGTTCTCTTCACTGAGAATGAATGTCTTGTGCTGTCTAAAGACTTCAAACTCCCAGAAGAATCTTCAATTCTGCTGAAAGTTCCTCGAACTCACAATTTATACACATTCAACCTTAATGAAGTTCAACCTGATGGTGACCTCACGTGTTTGGTGGCTAAAGCATCACTTGATGAATCTACTAAATGGCATAGAAGGATGGCTCATTTGAATTTCAAGACCATTAACAAACTCTCTAAAATGGGTCTTGTTGAAGGTCTTCCCACCAAAGTTTTCACCAATGATCATAATTGTGTCGCTTGCAACAAAGGAAAACAACACAGAGCTTCTTACAAAGCTATCAATGCTATGAGCATCATTACTGAACCTCTTCAGTTGCTCCACATGGATCTGTTTGGTCCAACTCAAGTCAGAAGCATTGATCATAAGTTCTTCTGTTTGGTTATCACTGATGGCTATAGCAGATTTTGTTGGGTTTTCTTTCTCAGAACCAAAGATGAAACATCTCAAGTACTGACTGAATTCATCACTCTCGTTGAAAATCAGTTGAACAAAAAGGTCAAGGGTATTCGGTGTGATAATGGGACAGAGTTCAAAAATGCTATTCTTATAGAACTCTGTGGGTCAAAAGGTATAAAAAGGGACTATAGTAATCCAAGAACCCCACAACAAAATGGGGTGGCTGAAAGAAAGAATAGGACCTTAATAGAGGCTGCAAGATCAATGCTTGCAGACTCTAAACTACCCACTATGTTCTGGACTGAAGCTGTTGGCACAGCGTGCTATGTGCTAAACAGGGTCTCCATTACAAGACCACAACTCAAAACACCATATGAACTTCTCTTTGGGAAGGTTCCTGTCATTCACTACCTAAAACCTTTTGGTTGTCAAGTGACCATTCTGAACACCAGTGATCCGTTGGGAAAGTTTGATGAGAAGGCTGATGATGGTTATATTGTGGGTTATTCAGCTCATAGTAAGGCCTACAGAGTGTACAATTTTCAAGCCAAGAAGATAGAGGAGACGTTGAACCTGCGATTTTTGGAAGATAAGCCTAATGTTCAAGGACAGGGTCATACGTGGTCCTTTGATCTTGACTACTTAACTGATTATCTGGGTTACAACAGACATTTGGCTAACCAAAATGCAGGTCCTCAAGAGTCTCCAACTAACTATGCAGGTCCCTTAGATGATGACTCTGAAAATGAGTTTGAAGATGATGAGCAACCTATACTTGTGCCTTCTTTCTCCCCTAACAATATTGCAGGTACCACCTCCAAGGAGATTGCTGATAAGAATGATGAAGATGACTCTCATTATGCTGAGGACCTTGCTAGGCTTCAGACTCAAGAATTTGCTGCCAAGCTTGAAGCAGAGAAACTGAATGGGGAGGTGGCTAATGAAGGAATCAGTAGAACCCAGGTTTCTGCTGAAGTTGACTCTGTCACACCTATCATCCACAAATCTGCTGAAGGCTATGCTGTTTCTTCTCATGTTCCTTCTCAAGTGTCTTCAGACTTTGGAGAGCCTCATACACGCTTTCCAAAACCCTTCGATCTTGGAAATCATCAACCCAAAGCTGGCATTTTCACTTCACCCTCTTATGATGCTGAATTTGAACCAACAATCTCTAATCTTGATTCATCCATTGAAGTCAGCCCCACTGCCACTCAGAGGATCAACATTGCTCATCCTCAATCCAACATCATAGGTGATCTTCTGGCACCTGTTAGAACTCGTAGGGCAATAACAAGTCCTCAATTTGGGCAAATTGCTTTTCTCTCTTATGTCTCCAACCAGCAAAGAGACAATCACACAGACTTCAAACATTGTCTGTTTGCTTGTTTTCTATCTCAAGTGGAACCAACTAGTGTTTCTCAAGCTCTCAACGATTCAAGCTGGCTAGAAGCAATGCAAGAAGAAATGCAACAATTTCACAATCAGCAGGTTTGGATTTTGGTTCCCCTCCCTGATGGCAAATATGCCATTGGGACAAAGTGGATTCTGAAGAACAAGAGAGATGCTAGGGGTGTTGTGATCAAAAACAAAGAAAGATTAGTAGCTCAAGGCTTCAGACAAGAGGAAGGGATTGATTATGATGAAGTGTTTGCACCTGTTGCCAGAGTTGAAGCAATTCGCATTTTCTTGGCTTATGCTTCTTACATGGGTTTCATGGTGTATCAAATGGATGTCAAAGGTGCTTTTCTGTATGGAGAGATTGAAGAGGAGGTTTATGTCACTCAACCAAAGGGATTTGAAGACCCAGATCACCCAAATCATGTTTACAAGGTTGTTAAAGCTCTTTATGGCTTACATCAGGCACCAAGAGCTTGGTATGCTAGGCTTTCATCATTCCTGCTGAAGCATGGCTATAGGAGAGGTGCTATTGATAAAACTCTGTTCCTAAAGAAGAATTATTCAGACATCATTCTGGTGCAAGTTTATGTGGACGACATTATTTTTGGCTCCACAAACGAAGCTTGGTGCAGGGAATTTGAGGAACTAATGAAGGGTGAATTTCAAATGAGTGCTATGGGAGAGCTTACTTTCTTTTTGGGTCTCCAAGTTCAGCAGAAACAGGATGGCATCTTTATCTGTCAAGATAAATATGTGAGGGACATTTTGAAGAAGTTTGGTATGGAAGGTGTTAGGACTGCCACAACACCTTATGAAGCTCCAAAGACTAAAGCAAATAATGAACCAGATCTACCTGTGAATGTTCATTTGTACAGGTCCATGATTGGTTCATTGATGTATCTAACAGCTTCAAGACCTGATATTACGTTTGCTGTGAGTGTTTGTTCTCGACATCAAGTCACTCCACTTACTTCCCATCTCAATGCTGTTAAGAAGATCTTTAAGTACCTCAAAGGCCAACCTCTTTTAGGCCTTTGGTACCCAAAAGAGTCTCCTTTCAAGTTGGAAGCATATAGTGACAGTGATTATGCTGGTGCAAATCTGGATAGAAGATCCACAACTGGAGGATGCCAATTTCTTGGCAAGAGGTTGATTTCTTGGCAATGCAAGAAACAAACCATTGTGGCTGCATCAACTACTGAAGCAGAGTATGTTGCTGCTGCAAATTGCTGTGGTCAGGTCCTCTGGATTCAAAACCAATTGCTGGACTATGGGTACAACTTCATGAACACTACTATTCATATAGATAATCAAAGTACCATCTGCATAGTCAAAAACCCAGTTTTTCACAGTCGAACAAAACACATTGAAATCAGGCACCACTTTATAAGAGATGCATATGAAAAACATTTGATAAAAGTGGCTAAAATTCATACTGATGATAATGTGGCAGACTTATTAACAAAAGCGTTTGATGGACCAAGGTTTCAACACCTCGTGGTCAATATTGGAATGTTAAACCCTTGACTGCATAGTTTAAGGGGAGGCATAGGCCTCAGGGGAGGCATATGCCTCAGGGGAGGATTTGTGCAAACTCTGCATATTTTTTGTGTCATATTTTTCAATAAACAGTTTTCCTTTTTATAAATTTATCTTCTATCATTAGCTTTGTAAAAACATCATTTTGCCAATAGTGATAGCGTTTATTTAATACATTTTATCTTTTTAATTTTCTCTAATTTGCATTTTTATAATTCTTTGCTAACACTAACTGTCTAATTATTCTTTAGCTTGTTTTTGTGTTGTTCTTGTGTAGTGTTGTGTCTGTTTTGCAGTTGTCTGGATTGCAGTTTGTCCATTCCATGATCAAGTTCAAATTCATCAAGTGTGACTCAATGGTACATGGTCAAGATAGCTAAAAGATTGTTGCTTGTTTCTTCTGAAATTAAAAGTACTGAAGCAAACAATTTGATTCCACTGAAGTTATAATACTGAAGAAAAGAAATTGAAGTCAAATTGTTCATTCATTCATTCAAGAAACAGTTTACAGCTTACAGCTTACATAAAGTCAACCTACTACTATGCATCTTCAAGATACGAGCTGTACACTTAAGCTAAGCCTAATCTAGTGTATATCTTTCATTCCGAAATCTAAGTGAATGTTGGATATGCGTTAGATGCTGGCTTTGCTTTCGTAGGTCTTGCATAACCATCCATTCCGTCTTTCTAGATGGTTGGATATGCATGACCAGCACGACGAAGATGCTAAGGACCAAAATGGGAGGATGGATTGATGCAAACGATTGATGATGACGATGACCACGCAGGATGACGGAGAAAAATAACGTGTCCTGTGTGCTTCATCTATTCGTTTCAACCAAAATGCAATCGATCCACCCTCTCTAAGCCCTTCTATTATACGATGTGTGTTGATGCACCAAAAGATGGTGCAGTGAGACCAAGAACCACCTCTCTATCTTTGGGGAGTGGCGGATTCCTGGCACGAGGTCTTTGTTGAGACCGAGGTGCTGGAGGTTGGGAGTAAGATGTTCCCTCCTTATAGGAGTCATCAGAATCATCAGCAGATTCACTTGGATTCACTACACTGTCATCTTCTGAAGAAGGGAGAAAGGGCGATTTATTTGGTCTTGGATAGGGTTGAGGAAAGTAATGTTGCCATGGGTTTGATTCACCACTTGATGATGATGAAGAAGATGATGAAGATGAGGATGTGAGATCTATGATCTCAGGTTTGGTATTCATGGTACAATTTTGTTAATTGGGGTTATTTTGCATCTAGGGTTTGTGGTAAATATTTGGGGATCTTGATGAAGAGATGAGTAACATTGGGATCATTTTATAGACGGGTTCGAGGTTCAACGAGTTTAATGCAAGTGGGTGGCACAGTAATTCTAGAAACTTACCGAAGATATTCTTATCTTTGATGCATTCTGCTGAAGTTATAACTTCAGCAGATTGATCATGTGTTCCTGCTGAAGTGTTGTTTTGGGTTGGGTCAAAGATGCAATACACGTCAGCAATAGTCAACCAAACGGTCAATTTTTCTTTGACTATAATTTGGGCAAAAACTATCAATCCACCATCACTCTCTTCAGAATAAACAAATTCCCTCTCATTCCGCTTTCACAAACACTCACCATTTCAAGAATCATAACCCTAAACACTCATATCCCTCATGGCTCTTGAATTTAAACATGATCACAACAAAGTTGCATTTCTGGGAAATGGCAAGGGATATGAATTGTACGAACCAATGGTGGAATTCCTGAAAAGGTCCAAGATTTGTTATGCTCTAACTCATTCTCCAAATGAGATATATGAATCACTGATTACTCAATTTTGGGAATCTGCTGAGAAGAGGAGTGAGACAGAGATTAGGGCTGTGATTGATGAAACAGAGTACATAGTAACAGAGGACCTAGTTAGGAGGAAGCTTCACTTGGAAGATGCTGATGGAGTATTTTACTCTAATCAGGAAGATGTGCTTAATGGGCTAAGAGCTATTGGCTATCGAGGAACAAGAACTGATATGTGGCTGAAGAAGGAACTCTGCCCGAAGTGGAGGTTCCTGGTTCACACGCTGCTTCAATGCATGAGCAACAAGACTGGAGGATGGGACCAGTTCTCTACACAACTGGGCTATGGTATTGTGTGTCTTTCCCAAGGGGTATCTTTCAATTTTTCTAAGTATATTTTTGAAAACTTGGTTGAAAATATTCAAAAGAAAAAAGGGAAAATTTTTAATGTACCCAAGGTTTTTACAAATTATTTTAGACACCTCTACCCAAGCCCAATCTTTCTATCCCATAGGTTCTTTAACTGCTAAATTGTTTGCAACCATGAGAACCCACTTTCAGGGGGAACATCATCCCTTGCTAGCAGCCATGTTGCCACAAGGTAATGAGGCTGCTGATGAGGAGAATGTGACTAATGATCCTCCTACTTCACCTGGTGCTACTGATGGTAATCCATTAGTTAACATAGATGAGGGACCTTCATCAACTGTTGAAGCAACTCATGTTGCTCCAGTCCAGCCACCCTGTCCCAGCCCAACACCCACACTAGTTACTCAAGATGAGTCTGATCTTAATAGACTACCCACACCAAGTCCTGTTAGGGATCCTCTCAATGAAGATCTTCCTCACATTGAGCATGACCATATTACTACTGAAAGGTCCAATGAAGCTCCCCTTACCACAGAGCAATCTGTTGGTGGAGCTGAGGACCCTATTACACTCTCATCTATCCATGCTCTTGTCAACAGGTATGCTGCTGAGGTCACTAGTCTGAAAAAGGAGCTTGCAGAGACCAAGTCTTCTCTTGGGAGTAAGATTGAAGAACTGCAGAATCAAGTCAAGGATTTAGAGGACAAACTCAAAGGGAGCTCCAAAAGGAAGCTTGTGGTTTCTTCTGATGAAGAACAAGAAGTACCTCAGTTTGGGTCTCTGGATATGTTGGCTGATGTGTCTCTTAATGATCCTTCATCAGGAGTTGCTGCCTCCTCTAAGAAGAAGGAACCTGTCCTTTACAAAAGAAGAAAGAGATCTTATATTCATAAGGTATCTTCTGAAGCTTCAAAGGAACCTGATGTTGACAAGGCTGCATCTGCTGATGTGCAAATGGAGGATGCATCTTCAGATCATGGTCAATCTTCCTCTGTTCAAGAACCGTCAGGCTCTTCACCTTCAACAGATCTTTCTGATGTTGTCGCCATGACCACTCCAGTTGATATTGCTACTGAGGTTCCTGTCGTTGATTTAACTGAAGAAGAGTGTGCCAAGATGCCTGATGATAAAGGGAAAGATGTAATAACTGAAGATGAGCTTGGTCCAGACCTGGTAAGTGAGGAGGAAAGACTAGGTCAAGCAAGTAGATTGGCAGAGTTTGAGAAGTCAAAGGAAAGTGAAGTATTGGCTCATCAACTTGAAACAGAGGACTTTTCATCTTTAACTCCTGAGAGAAGAAGAGAACTGGATGCAATGAGGATTCAGATGCCTGCTGAACACTGGGATATTCTAACTCAACAAGTCATTTCAAGACCTTCTCTTGCTCAAAGTATACTAGCTGGAGATTTCCTCAGTGACAATTATGTGGAGCGAATGATGGCTCAGGGAAGACAAAGGAAGCAAGAAGCTATTGCACAAAAGAGGGCCATCAAAGCTCAGAAGAACAAAGACAAACCTCCTTCTAAAGCTGAAATGAGAATGGTGGTGAAGAACAAATGCTCAATGTACAACTCTGGGTTAACAATGAAACAAGTCATGGCTTTTCCTGATCATGTCCTGTTTCGCAAATATAACCAAATCATGAGGGACAGATCATCATCTTCAACACATTCTACCAACTTGAAAAGGATTGTTGAGAATGAAGCTGCTCAAGAAGCCAAAAGACTTAAGTCAGATGATGCTCCACCCAAGGTGACTTCTCCAGTCATTCCTGCTGAAGCTACTTCTGAAGTTGCTTCTTCTACTGACAAGAGTCCATCTGCTGAACCATATTCCAATTCTCCTGAAGCACCTGATATATTAGCCCCCACTTCATCTGTGGCACCCGTGGTCAAAATAGAAGATTCTGAAGTAAAGGAAGCTGATCTCGCTGAAAAAAAAAACAAAAAGGGCAATAAAGATGCTTCACAGGATGAATGCACTTCGTGTTCCAACTAAGTCTCCCTCTACCTCTTCAAGTCTTATCACAAGTGTTCAAGATGAAAATGCTCCCTCTGGGGAAATCTTTAAACCTGGTAGGAGGACAAAGAGAATGGCCAAAAGATCTCCAGTAGATCTTGAAGCTGATAACTCAACTTTCATTATTGAGGGCTCTGCTACTGATTTTCCTGATGGAAATTCAGATGAGGTGGTAGATTGGAAATTGAAGGATGATGAGATGAATGTCATTCATCGAAGGGACTCCACTTCAATGGAATTCACCTTTCTAAAGGAAATTCTACACTTGGTAGACAGGGCAGACTTACTTTCTCTGTTCACTCGTGTTACCACCTATTACTGCAACAAGGAACCACAAGGTTCTGGGATGTTCTTACCAGGAGATCTTCAAGTCCTGTTAAACTCTCACATTCCCAATAGCAAAGCACATTCCATTTGGGAAAACTCACATCGGTGGAAGCTTTCATCCTGGAGATTCTATCCTCTCCCTCGTGTGCATGTGCTTGAGACTAAGGGTGGAATCACGGTCTGCATGTTTTCTGAAAGAAAGTATCCTTTGCCCAAAAGACTTATGGAAAAGATGCTGAGTCAGAAATTGGAAATTCCTCCAGATCCTGTGGGCAATGAAAGACAGTCTGCTTTAACATTGGTGGGATTGATCAAGACTCAACCTCAACAACTGCAATAGGCCTCATCCTCATCCACATCAGGACACTTGGTACCCTCTGCATTACTTTGTTTGTTACTTTTTATTTGTGTTATGAATATCCCTGTCTTTTCCTGTGTTAATTTTTCAATTCTTAGTTAAAAAAAAAAAAAAAAAAAAAAAAAAAAAAAAAAAAAAAAAAAAAAAACTAACTTTTATGCAGGTTTGTTTGTTGTCCAATTCTGATGGTTTTTAACTCACCTGATGTACCTTGTGTATGTCAAAGAGTTGGCTAGTCCAAAGGGTACAGCTTTGGTAAAGACACAACAAATCTGTTGATAGCTGTAATGGTTTGCTCAAAATCATAAGGTCTGCAACCACCCATGCTTAACTGCTGAGGGTTGTATGGTCATCAATTCACCATGGTCTATTCCTTTTTGGAATCCAAGAATTGGCTAGCCCACATGTATATGGCATGTGGTAAAGGCAACTGAATCCATATTTGGTTCTCAATTCACCAATTCTAAGAATTGACTAGTCCTGAGCAAACGGCTACAGGTAAAGACAAGACAAATCTGTTTATATGGTTGCTGGTTTGCCAATAAATCAGATGGTTATCAATGTACCATAGTTTTCGAACTCAAACATGTGGCTACTCCAATAGTAATGGCTATTGGTAAAGAGACATCAAACCCATTAATTTCAATGATTCACCTCTCACAGGAGTTAACACACCTGGAAGTGATGAGAATAGTATTGAACTTATATGTTTTGATGTACATGATGTCATATGTTGCTGCAAAGATCTGGTGTTTCACAGTTCAATCATCATAGAGATGTTCTTCTTCTGAATCTTTGTTGCTGATCCTCTAGAAACTGGCCCTTCATAGCTCAGAAGTGTTTAAGATATGGGGAGGATCTTGTTTGGAACTTTCTTCATAAACTGGTACAATCCTCAACAGCATTATCGATCTATCAAGGAAACTGGAACTTAACCTAGTCAAATTCCAGTTTAGGGGAGGATTGTTGGGAATTAAGGTAAACTACTGATTCTGCCGAAGTATCTACCGAAGAGATTCTGCCGAAGAAGAATGGATTCTGCTGAAGTCACACTTCAGCAGAAGTGTTAAAGCAGATATCGTGTTGCTGCTGAAAGTGCGAATCCACGTAGGAGAGATAAGCTCAGTATAGAGTAAAAGTCAGCGCCGTATTAAAGATAGGTTGGCGCCGTATTGTATAGAGCTTACTCAGAATAAACAATATGATTAGTAAAACAATATGATTAGTTGCATGCTTGTCTAGATGCATGCGTTTGTATTAGGAGCGTACATTGTAAACGCTCGTGAATCATTAGGGTTTCTTGCCTATATAAGGAACCATAATAGTTTGTAATAGATAAGTTTTTCTCAAGTCTTTCAAGTCTTGTAATATATCCGAAACATAGAGTTTCTATAATCAAAAGATCCATAGAGGATTAAAGAGTTCTTAGTTATTATAACTTGTATTTACTTTCCGCTACAAAATACGAGTTGTAGAGATCTTCTATTAGTTTGCTTGTGATTACATAGGCAACACTAACGATCTCCGAGTGCTTAAGATCTATCAAGGTCTGTGTGTTCAACAAAGAAGAAAAAGTGAAGAGACTGACAAATGAAATTGTGTACCATATGTCTTTTGTATGATTATTTTGGATGTTTTATGATTGTTAAAACAATGTGTGATCATGACTTATCTACTTTATACAAGACATACTTGATTGTTCTCATATCAAAATATGGTCAATATCTAGTTTGCTTGCCCATATGTTGTTTCTACATGCTATACTTACTATGTCTTACTTGTATACATGTATGATTACTGTAGAAATCATTAGTTTCAAAATTTGATACCTAGAGCAAAATTTTGCAATCTTACTGTTAAGAAATCTGTCTCAAATGCCGGATCCCTAGGCTATAACTAAACATGATACATTAAGATCACTTAACCTTTCCTTAGGCTCAGTTAATCTCACATTCACTCATGGATGACTTAGGATCACATTCAAGGTGCTTTTGATTTATCATTACTCACCATCTTTCTGCTCCAATGTCTACACATTATTCCTCTCATCTTAAGACACCTAGTTTGATATTTCTCTCAATGTTAGCAAATTGATTTTAGTCATCTTTACCTTAAAATGCTCTAAAAACCAGTTTTTCATTTCTTGTGATTTTTAAGGAATTTTCTAAAGTTTCCTTTGATCACCATCTGGTCTCTATTATCATTTACCATCCATAATTGGTGTTCATAAAAACTGCATTTCTTTCCATACAAGTCATCATTAGCTATCCCCACTCATTATGCTTGATAATTTAATTCCTATACCATTTAAGATACCTGAGGAGACTAAATCACTCAAGATATGTAGGTGCTAGACCTTGCTAGAACCTCATCACTCTTTTTCTTAGCTTCTGAGAGCCGGATCCATAGATTATAACTAGTCGGATCCCTCAAGAGAGGGATCCGTGAGAACTGGCTGCACAGGCTACCTAAATCTCACTTGAAATAATCATTTCAAACCCTCTTTGTTAAACTAAACACTCCACATTTTCTTAAATGACTCCCTAGATCAGAAAAACTCTGTAGTTGACTCTTGTGCATGCAAATTATTGCAATTTGGAGAATTTAAGTGGTTTAGTTTTTAATTCACTTGCCTAATTTCTTCCTTTATAAACCACTTGTGTTTGTGCTTCCAAATTACCATTCAAACACCCATTCTCAGTAGCTAAAGCTTTCCTTTACATCTCTCACTTCTATCATTTCATCATGAGAAAATCACCTAGTGCAAACTCATCAACCAAAGGGCCTCCCAAGAAAATTTCTCATGTTGTTCATGAAATCTCCTCAACAGAGTCATCACCCATCAAAGCTTCAAACACTAGAACTCCTTCCTAACCAACTCTACTGTAACACCCCCAATTTTCATGAAACGCAGCGGAATTCAAACTGGGTGTTACTTCATGGTACAACAGTTATAACAATAGAAAACGAACTCTAAAGGAATCGTTTTAAAACATTAATCATTCGAATTATATAAATATCAGAGTTTACAAAAAAATGAGGTCCCAGTAGTCTCGGTTTACAAAAAAATTTATAGCCTTCTTGATTATCCGTGCTCCTCCGTGCCAACCTCGTTCATTATGGACATGAGATAAACATGCTTAAATCGTCAACACAAAGGTTGAGTGAATTCATAGAGTTTAGTTTGATGGTTGAACACAATATATTCGTAGTGTGAGCTATAGACTCATACTCATAGTTTGAAAACAAAACAGTTATTATTTCACTAAGCTCATGCAACCAAAGCGTTAACGTGTACCAACTAAATTGGCGTGTTTGTCGCCCTTGTAGGTAATTTGCCGTTATACCTATTGTTCTCAAATATAGTGCGTTTGTTTGAACGTACTTGGTCAACACAAATGGGATTCGTCAATCCCAATAGGCATATGCACAATATTCATGCTCACGACCCATAGTGATTAACTGGTTCATGATATGGGGCCTTATGTTTGGCAATGATGGTTACTTAGTGACAATAAAACAATCAGATAAGCATACAGTTCAAATGTTTGTGTGTTCATGTTAAAATAGCATGTATCTCCCCCAAGAGTTTGTAAAATAATTAATTAATAGAAAGTGGGGCTATGAACTCACCGTTAGTTTGATGATGTTTAGTACTTAACGAATCTGATGGATAAGCGGAGAAAACTCTACAAGCAACCTAGAGTATGATGAAATGTCTTAGGTTTGTTGGAATGATGATGTGAAAGTATCAACAAGTCTATATACGTCTTCATATTGACCATGATGTAACACTTGATAACTCGTATATGCTGTTTATAGAAGTGGTTTAGTTTGTGAAAATGTGTTTAGTTTATATATAACATACTACCGTGCGGGCCATCATAATCCAGAGGTCATGTAGTAAACGTACGAGGAGCTAGGACACTTTAATTCGTAAATCCAACGACTCGTTAGTACGTTCACCCCGAAGAGGCCCCTCATATGAAGTTCCCTACTATTGTAGTACTTTAGTATGTAAAACATATGTTTTGCTTTTATATCTTATAACATCAAATAGTCCTGAATATTAAGTGTCAATTTCCCCCGATAATGCTCGTTATTTATATCATTTATATGGATTTACGCTTGTTTTCCATTGTTTTCCACTTTCAGGTAAATTACGAGCATTGGAGCTAAAGAGACGCAGAAATGGAAACATAACTAAAGATTTATCACAGTATGCTATTTTGAAGAAGTTACGGCGTAACTCCTCCCTCACATTACACCGTAACTATTGCGTGACCCAGAATACCAACTTATCAAGAGGTTACGGCGTAACTCTTCCCAAAGGTTACGACGTAACTCCGTTAGGTCAAATGAGGTTCCACGCCGCTGATACTTACGCCGTAACTACTGCATCACTTACGACATAACCAAGTTTATTGAAGACTACGGCGTAACCACTAATAAGGTTACGCCGTAACTAGCAGATCTAGTGCATTTACGAAGTAATAGAAGGTTACGGCGTAACTCCTTTATTGGTTACGCCGTAACCCAGATCTGGCCTATAAATACCCCATGAATTCCAGCATTTCTAATCATCCCATTCCACATACAACACTCTGAGAATGTGGGAAAAAGCTCAAGGCAGGTCTAGGGGAGCATACGGAGCTGTTTCCAAGGGAGAAGTCACTCCATTACGATAAGCATTAGCGTTTTATATTTCTTTTACTTTCAATTCATGTATTTCGTACCTTTGAATATTGAATTGATTTGCATGACTAATATGAGCGGCTAAGCACCCTTTGGTGCTAGCCTAGTTATGATTCCTTAATTGTTTTGTTTGCGTTTACCTTTACTTTCGTACAATTATTTCTAAGTGTATGCATGCATAGTTCACTGGTAGTCACCCTTGGTTCGTTAGTTTTGAATGGCGGTAGAGGCCAATTGCCTAGGAGATATGACCAACTGACCCTAGGTGAGCGGACTGAGACGGGAAGGGTAAGATATGACCAACTGACGACCCTTTCTACTTGTGCGATTTGACCAACTGATCACCTATCGTTTGGATGAACTTAAGAATTGGGGGGTGTAGTGTCTAAGTTCCTAACGGCCGGGCACTTACTATTATGAATCTAGCATGTAGCGGTACTTAATGACTTGGCTTAGGGGACCAGGAACAATAGGACTTATGACAGTGCGCCTGATTTCTCCTGTGGTGGCATCTTTGCTGATAGGTTAGGGCGAATTGACCAAATGCTGTCCTCTCGAATTTGACCCCACCTGAAGTAATTGGAAGTAGGTAGACGTAGACATAACTAGCTAGGAGGATTGACTAGGTTAGCACCACTATTCCTCTATTGATTTCCCTTTATCCATTTATCTGCTTTTATTTTATTCTGCATTAGTAGTTTAATTAGTCAAATCCCTATCGAAACCATTATTATTCTGTGACAATTAGACTTAGTAATAATCCAACACACATAGCTCTTGGGACGACCTCGGCTTTACCATTTACTACACTACACGCGACCGGGTACACTGCCCGTTAGTGCAATAGGGTAGACCATAGGTATAGCGAGACACTATAAATATTAATACCTGGTCAGTAAAACCTGCATCAAGTTTTTGGCGCCGCTGCCGGGGAGTTATATTAGGATTGATATTAAGTCTTTCATTTCGTTTATAAACTTTTCTCACTATCATATTTCAAGTTTACAGGTACCATGGAAGCTGTTAACATCAATAACCTCACTCTTGAGGAATACTTGGCGTTGACAAGAGCGGAACAAGGGCCGGGTCTCGTAAGACCGGCAATCGGAGCGGATGTTCGTTTCGAAATCAAAGACCAATTTATGAGGGAGCTTCGCGCTAACCCTTTTTCAGGAAACAGGGACGAAGACGCATATGAGCACGTTGAAAATGTCCTATACATCGCTAGCCTTTTCAACATTCCGGGCGTGTCTCTTGATGCTGTTATGCTAAGGGTATTCCCAATGACTCTTACTGGAGCAGCCAGAAGATGGATCGAAAGATTGCCCGCCGGGGCAGTTAATACTTGGGCGCTACTAAAGAAACACTTTATCCAAAGATATTGCCCGCCATCGAAGATTTCTAACCAGCTTTTGGAGATCCATAATTTCAAACAAGAAGATGACGAAACACTGTATCAAGCTTGGGACAGATACAACGATCTTCTTTATAAGTGTCCTACCAATGATCTGAATAACCAGCAGAAGGTCAATATTTTCTACAAAGGAATTAACGTAACTACAAGGAAAATGCTGGACTATCAAGGACCTATCCCGAACATGACTCCTACCACTGCAATTGAAGCCATTCAAAAAATGGCTGACCACTCTCAAAAATGGCACGACGGTGGGAGTAAAAGAAACCAAGGCGGAAGTTTTGACGGAATTGCAGCAATCGCTAGTAAAATTGAAGATCTCAGTCGAGATATGCTGAAAGTCAGAGAAACCGTTCATGCCATCCAAGTAGGTTGTGAAATCTGTGGAGGGGGACATCTTACGAAAAATTGTCCTCATGTGGACGAAGAGAATATTGAAGAAGCTAAGTATGGGGAAAATCGGCCATTTTACGGAGATAATCGAAATAGTAATGATTATCGTAGAATTTACAACCGTGGGCCTTATTGAGAAAGAAAGCCCAGTCTTGAAGAAACAATTAATAAGTTCCTGGAAAATTCAGCCCAAAGACAAAAGGAGCAAGATGAGTGGTTGAAAGAATTCCAGGAAAACACTGACAGAAACCTTTCCCAGCACGACACAACTCTAAAAAACCTAGAATCCATGGTAATGAAGCTCAGTGAAAAAGTAAGGAGGAATAACGATAAACCTGAAGGATCTAAACCAGCTATGGAATGTAAGGTGATTTTTTCTGATGATAACTCGAAGGTTCAGGTCAATGATACGGATTTAGGGGATGATTTCATCGACAGATCTGAGTTATGCCGTAACATGCCTAATGAGTTACGACATAACTATGTGTTTGACAGCGATAACGGGGTTATGAAGAATACTAAGGAAATCCACTCTAACGAATTACGCCGTAACTAAGAATCCCAATTACGGCGTAACTAGGATACGTGGGCAGACAGTTTCCTTGATATAGGCGAATCAAAGACTCAGAAAACTAGTGAATGGTCCCACGATATTAACCTATTTCCTTTATCACCATCTAAAAAAAGATATCACTGGTGCAAGGCTATACCAGTAACTAAGGGGGACTCGTATGACCTATGGGCTTCATGAGATCCTCGAAACGAAACTTGTGATGGAGGTACCGACAAAGAGAGAGTCAAGAATAACAAGTTTTTATGGACTGCTTACACTGATGATGAAAGACTCGAAAGACTCTCCCTTGAGGATGAAGAAGAGCCACTTATAACTCACTGGTGTGCTCCTGTCATAATAACCGACGAGGAGACCACGAGAGCGTGGCCTACATGCAACCCCTTTCACGAGTATTGTAATGGCGGAGACAATGAAAGAAAGGAAGAGTGGACATGCCCTCATGAGCGTGAAAGACATTGTATAAAATTCGGTGATTTAGCATTTAAAGACTGGTACGCAATTCAATTCGGGGATGCCAAGATCGATCCAAATCTTCTTAAGAAGCTAAAAATTGATTACGAAGAGCACATTCAGAAAAAGGAAGAGGCTAATAATGATATAAACTGCACGGATAAGCATTTAAGTGAACTTGACAACAAGAAATTACGCAGTCACTGGTGCGAAAGAGTAAAATCTCTTGGGGAAATTTTCTGGGCGTAATGCAACCCGTATGATGATATGTGTAACGGGGGAAGCAGCTCTGGAAGAATAGGAAAAGATAAATTATTTTGGTCCTCAACCAATGATGAGGAGAGAACAAGTTTGCCTTGGCTGGACAACCTAGGATTTGATAGTTGGGTGAAGATTTAGTATGGACATGTGGACACATTAACCAAAGAGAAGATTTGGAAGGAATACATGGATCTAGAAAATTCAAACAACGAAAGTCTCAACAACACGAGTGAAATAACTATCGAAGAGTTGGTTAATAATGATAAAGAAGAATGCAAGCGCGTTCTAGTGGAGAATCTGCTCGATGAAGAATTGTTCAAGGACACAGCTTCTGATGACGATAATATTGAAGGGATCCTAGATTACCTTGAGTTGCAAGGAAATGAGGAGTTCACTGATCCCGATGACGAAGCTTACGAACAAAGGAGATGAAAAATCCTGTGGATTCCCTACAAAAGACCACCTCCAATTATTGTCAAAAAATATGAATTCACTCTCTACCACCTGGGACCGGAAGAGAAATTTTGTAAAGTCCGGAAAATCAAAACCAATGAATACCTTCGAACTGCTTTGAATGTTGCGTGGATGAGGCATAACTTGATGAAAGATATTAAAGAAGTGGGGCAAGCCCAAAGGCCCCCATAGAATCCCCGCGGCTCTGAGTCTAACTTAAAGAATCGTTAATAAAGAAAAGTGCTCTTTCGGGAGACAACCCGAATTATCCCTTGCTTTTGTTTTTATTTCCTTTCTGTTGGGTTTTGTGTTTTCTAACCATTTTTGCAGGAAACGAGGAACTAATTGCTGCTGCAGTTGCTGATCTGAACAGAGTTAAGGCGTAACTCATCTTGGTGATTACGCCGTAACCAACATTTGAGCAGCAGAATTCTTGACGCATTACCAAATACGGCGTAATACCATCTCAGCGGTTACGCCGTAACTACTCACTTTATAGCTCATACCAGGTTTTGCCAGTTACGGCGTAACTCCCTCATAGGAGTTACGACGTAACTTTCCTCTAATTTAATTCTTTCATTTTAAAACACAGTAACATTGTATTAGTTTTTAAATGAACTTTGTGGGTGTGTTCCCTATAAACCCTCACGAGACTTCACTCATCCACTTGGGACACCAAGTGGTTTAAAAGTCTTGTTGCATAGGCTAAATGCAACCGCGATTCCTACGAAAGTGAGTTAGGTTTGTTTTTCGTTTTTCATTTTTTCTTTTTAGAATTATGCTTGTCGGTATTGTGATTTCAGGGATTGAAGTTTGTTCATGACGCTTAAACGAAGGCACGGTTCTTTTTCGTGGGCCTTCTTCTTTATGGAGCAAATTTCAGGGAAGTTCTCGCTCTAATTCTACCTTTCTCTTCACCTTTATTTTAATGCCTAGTACAAAAGGGACTTTGTACAATTCAAGTGGGGGACGGGAGTAGAATTATCTCTTGAACTTTATTTCGCCCTCATTTTTCTAGTTTTTTTTTGAAAAATTATGCCATTTTTAAAATTTTGATATGTTTTTCCTAACCTAACTAGATTAGACCATAGCCGAGCACATACAACCCTTGACATTACATGGTGAGATTAGCCTTATCCGTTTCCAATATTTTACCTCAAATCCACCAAATTATGAGTGTGCCGGTAGCTTGTAAACTTTAGAATTGGCCTTTGCATCATTTCGAGACCATAGACGAGGTATTTTGAGTTAGCTCAATGTATTTGGACTTTTTAGTTTTAGAAGGCAATATTATAGGATTATCACCCAAACAGCCTACCATTGTGAGTCTATCGATTAGTCACCTCGACTTTTCGACCCCCATGTGAAACCCTTTTGTTGCACTCACCTTTAGTGCAAGATACCCCTAGATACACCCTTCTGAGCCATTTCTTTCATTTTGTCAACCCAATATATTGTTTCATTACACCTTTACACCTTAGCCTTCCCTGTAGTCTTTATTTGTGATTGGGAAGTCATCATTTGCCTAAGTTCAAGGGTCGAGTGGAAAGGTTTGGAAATTACGCTTTCATCGACAACATTTATGAAGATCATTGAACACCCCCCGAATTCCCATTGTTCATCTCAAGTGGGGGGATGTTATATTATTATGTTATGTTGAAAAAAAAAATGATTCGAAAAAAAAAGAAAAAAAAAGTTGATTGAGTTATGATATTGTAAAGTGCGATGTTATAAGCACTATAGTATGAGCTTTATTGATATGTATCGAGGAGACCACCTCAGTCACATTTGAAGATTGGAGTTGGTAGTTATGCCAACAGAAGAAGAAAAGGTAGTGTGCCCATCACGACGTCCTCTAATGACACATCTACCTTGCATTTCATGATCCGGTTTCTAGACTTCTAAGCTTGAACTTTGGGCGGACGGTAAGTGGTGATGACTTGGTTATAGATTTAGACTACCTTCTTGTTTTTTATTTTACACCAATTATATATCCCATGTCTTATCCTACCCTTTAGTCATGAAGCGTGTCTAGGTGATGCAGCGAGCAATCTTTGGTGTCTTGGCCATGGATTTGGTCATGTATCATTGATTTTGTCCACTTCGCCATGACATGTTAGTAATGACGAGTCACCCCTTAACCTTTGTCGTGTCTACCCATATTGCCTTCGAGAATTGTTTATCCCTTAACTCTAGTGGTGGAGATTTGTGTAACCGCCAAGCTTATGATAGAATACATGTTATGACTGTGCGATTGAGTGATCACCCCGAAATTGACACTTAGAATAGTTGAGAGATTTGAGTGTTTGTTCCCCTTTCGTGAGGTGTTCGGCTTTGTTTTATTCTAGCTTAAGGGATTTGTAAACTCATATTTTCCAGATTTTGGGAGATATCTTTTTAGGAATCTATCTAATAAGGTCTACTTGAGGGCAAGTAGAGTTCAAGTGGGGGGATATTTGATAACATCAAATAGTCCTGAATATTAAGTGTCAATTTCCCCCGATAATTCTCGTTATTTATATCATTTATATGGATTTACACGTGTTTTCCATTGTTTTCCACTTTCAGGTAAATTACGAGCATTGGAGCTAAAGAGACGCGGAAATGGAAACATAACTAAAGATTTATCACAGTATGCTATTTTGAAGAAGTTACGGTGTAACTCCTCTCTCACATTACGCCGTAACTATTGCGTGACCAAGAATACCAACTTATCAAGAGGTTACGGCGTAACTCTTCCCAAAGGTTACGACGTAACTCCATTAGGTCAAATGAGGGTCCACGCCGCTGATACTTACGCCGTAACTACTGCATCACTTACGACGTAACCGAGTTTATTGAAGACTACGGCGTAACCACTAATAAGGTTACGCCGTAACTAGCAGATCTAGTGCATTTACGAAGAAATAGAAGGTTACGGCGTAACTCTTATATTGGTTACGCCGTAACCCAGATCTGGCCTAAAAATACCTCACGAATTCCAGCATTTCTAATCATCCCATTCCACAAACAACACTCTGAAAACGTGGGAAAAAGCTCAAGGCAGGTCTAGGGGAGCATACGGAGCTGTTTCCAAGGGAGAAGTTACTCCATTACGATAAGCATTAGCATTTTATATTTCTTTTACTTTCAATTAATGTATTTCGTACCTTTGAATATTGAATTGATTTGCATGATTAATATGAGCGGCTAAGCACCCTTTGGTGCTAGCCTAGTTATGATTCCTTAATTGTTTTGTTTGCGTTTACCTTTACTTCCGTACAATTATTTCTAAGTATATGCATGCATAGTTCATTGGTAGTCACCCTTGGTTCGGTAGTTTTGAATGGCGGTAGAGGCCAATTGCCTAGGAGATATGACCAACTGACCCTAGGTGATCGGACTGAGACGGGAAGGGTAAGATATGACCAACTGACGACCCTTTCTACTTGTGCGATTTGACCAACTGATCACCTATCGTTTGGATGAACTTAAGAATTGGGGGGTGTAGTGTCTAAGTTCCTAACGGCCGGGCACTCACTATTATGAATCTAGCATGTAGCGGTACTTAATGACTTGGCTTAGGGGACCAGGAACAACAGGACTTATGACGGTGCGCCTGATTTCTCTTGTGGTGGCATCTTTGCTGATAGGTTAGGGCGTATTGACCAAATGTTTTCCTCTCGAATTTGACCCCACCTGAAGTAATTGGAAGTAGGTAGACGTAGACATAACTAGCTAAGAGGATTGACTAGGTTAGCACCACTATTCCTCTATTGATTTCCCTTTATCCATTTATCTGCTTTTATTTTATTCTGCATTAGTAGTTTAATTAATCAAATCCCTATCGAAACCATTATTATTCTGTGACAATTATACTTAGTAATAATCCAACACACATAGCTCTTGGGACGACATCGGCTTTACCATTTACTACACTACACGCGACCGGGTACACTGCCCGTTAGTGCACTAGGGTAGACCATAGGTATAGCGAGACACTATAAATATTAAGACCTGGTCAGTAAAACCTGCATCAATGTCATAAGTGTCAAAATAGTTATACGGTTTCTAAAGTAGGTTTAGTTGTTTTCCGTAATTCGGTTCTTGCTGTTTTCAAAGTAAAATGAAAGTTATGAAATCCTTAGGTTGTTTGGTTATAAAAAATATAATGGCGGTTTATAAGTTCTCGTCATTTCATAAATATGATCATTTTGTAATGTAAGTATATAAATTTATGTCGTTTGGTTTGTTTGGTGTTGATTTGCCAAGGTTAAGACCTTAGTTAACGGTCTTAGGTAAATAAGCCTTGAGGCTTTAGCCATGGCCTTGTCGTGGCTTTGGTCTCGGCTACCATGGTCTTGAGACTCAGCCTTGGCCTTAGCCGTGGCTGTGGTCTCGTCTTAAGGCCATTAGCCCTCTTGGTTTGCCTTTAGTTGTGACAAAAGTATAGTCGTGAGACTATATATAAGGTAGTTTCAGTTTTTGAAGGATAATGGTTTGTTTTAACCGTTTTCAGGGCCCGAGCTTCTAAATTATGGAAGGAAAACGTCGTTCCAGACAACTTTCGTGTTTTAACTTTTTGATGAAACGGACCATAAGGCCTTGAAAAAAAAACGGGCAGACCCTTAACAGTTTCAATTTGGCAGTTTCGGCGTTTTGGTTTTGCTAACTTCTTTTGGCCGTATCTTTTGACTCGTATACTCGTTTTGGGTGATTCAAATTGATATGTTTTCCTTGTAAAATCCTTTTTAACAGTAAGTAAGTTTCTAATATCACGGTTATACTATTTTGGTCGTATTTCACAACATGTGTCACTAGTTTTCTTGTTTACCCATTTTAAGTTATCATATAGTTCTCATAACTTGTTTTAAATATTTTTGTACATCATGATCAAGTATAAGAGCATATATAGCATAGATTAAGAATATTAAACATGATCTTAAGCACAAGAGTGTGTTAGGGTTTCTTACAACTTTTAGCTTTCTAAAGAAAGGAAGTTAAGAACAAGGATTAGGGCTTTGATTGAACTAGGATCTCTAGCTTCCAACTTCTTTAAGCTTTTGACACCAACTTGTGACTACTTGAGAAGTAAATTGAAGTCTCTACTAGAACACTTCTTGTAGATGGAAGATCACCAAAGGATGGAAGAACAAGGACTTTGGATCCATCAAAGCTTAACAAGAGCTTTGGAATTGATATGGAGGTTGTTCTCTTGAATAATTCTTGAAGAAAATTAGCAAAATCAAGTGTGTTTTGTGTGTGGTAATGGTATGAACGACCAAGAGGGAGGGGAGGGGTATTTATATGATTTTTATTTAGTCAAAGGAGGTGCCAAGGGTGGTGATTCATCATACTTACTAGCTAAGTCTTGATATGTGTCATAAGATGAAGAAAACTTAAGTCTTAAAGTTGAAATGTGTAACCAATCCATCCAAGATCAATCCTAACCATTCCATGTGCCCTACTTAGTCACCAAAAATTCCAAATATGGTTATTTTGAGGAGGTTAAGAGTTTCAAACAATTATCTTGCTTTTACGGAGTGAGTTTTGGTCCCGTTAATCACTAACTAAAAGTCGTAAAGTCATATAACTTAAAACCGGGTATCCTAAAATATGAAACTTGTAGAAATGATTAAACTCGTCACTATACTCCATAATAAAATATAAAATGAGTGGTAAGTTCCATCGGGTTGCTTAAACACTGTTAAAACTGGAAACGTAGGTTTAAAACGCGTAATTCGCGTAAAACGCAGAACTGAGAAACGTAAAATTCCAAAACTTGTGGAATTGTTGTATGATGTGAGAAATACATATTCCTATTGTTTATAAGGTTATCTGGACATATCGGGATGCCTGAATGACGTTTAAACCTAAAAGAAATTCTCGGACATGGTTTTGTGAAATCAGTTCTGAATGGATTCAACGTACGTCGTCAGGATGACTCGTCGAGTATCAATTATCTTGTCATGATAGTAAAATTAAAAAAAAATTACGATATGAATAGTAAAAGTGAATAGTAAAAATTCGAGAATGGATAGAAATCCTGATAATGCGAATTGTTACATCTACCAATCAAACCAACTCCCAAAAGACTTGTTCCCACAAAACAACCTTTGCCAAACACTACCATACCTCCTAAAACAAACACTCCTATCTCCACTAAATCAACCAAACTATCACCTCTAGAACCTAGAGCTATCTCTTTCACCACACCTCTTTCATTCCCAAACCTTTACTCCTTAGAAGACTTACCACCTAGACCTTCTCATCCACCACCATTTCCCACATTCTCATCAATTAACAAAATGGTACCCCAAAAACTTCCTCACCAAAACTTTGGTGTGGAACTTCACTGGCACCCGTGTCTCTTTCTCATTCACACTCAAATGGTCCATTATGGATTATGAGGAATCACCAATCTCAACAACCGGACCATATGGAAGTAGACACTACTTTACCTCCACCACCAATACATATATCACCACCTTCATCCTTGGTAGAACCACCTCCTACTTCATCAAAATTACCTCTACAAATTTCTCCATCCTTTGTGGAACCTCCACCTTCTTCATCAAACTTTCCACCTCAAACCGCTCCATTCTTACCACCACCATTTCCTAGTCATGACAATGATTGCTTTCATTGTCAACATGTCCAAGGGTTAGTTCATGAAGTACGTGATGAAGTACGTTTCATGTTCTATCACCTTCTTGAACGTTTTGATGAAGTCAACAAATCTAATCGTCCCTAAACATAGGAATGCAAGAACAAGCGGGGTTTTCTCTAGTATTAGGCGCAACTTAGAATTGTTAGGAATTTTACTTTAATACATGTTTTTATTATTTTCTTAGTTTTAGAGATATGTGTATTATTTCTCGTATTTTATTAAATGATACTACATGTTTGTATGCGATATAGTTATGTGAATATGTTTGGTGCAACAATACATAACTCATTTTGGACGTTTAAGTCACTATTTATATCTACGTTGCTGCCAATAAGTTGCAGGTACACGGTTCCCAAACTTATACATGGACAGATCCCTTACATGAAGGATCCGGCAGAACCGGTGAACAAATTATCATTTTTGAGCTAACTTGAAGCTCATTTGCAGGAAACAATGCACCATATACTTGTTTTCTAACCTTTGTTTTGTAGATTATCAAAATACACATGAAGACTTTGACACCCTCAACAAGGGGGAGCTTTTCATCAAAGCAAAGCATTGCAAAATACTTGCAATACATTCACTTAGGCTTCCTAATTACTTGACGCCCTCATCAAAAGGGAGCACTCGTCAAGGGGGAGCATTTCGTCAAAGTTAAAACCATTACAAAAATACTTGCAATATACTCGTTTAGTCTTCCTAATTACTTGACGCCCTCAACAAAGGGAGGCATCCGTCAAGGGGAGCTAAGACGAGAACCTCCTTCTTACATTACTACTTCTCTTTACATTTCTTTTTTCTAACTCTTTCTCATTCTTTTACTTTTCACAAGTTTTTCTCAAAAATGTTTTCGACTATGTGTTAGTTTCTTTTCGACGCTCTTTTTGTTTCGACAAAAAAGGGGAGAAGAGAGTAAAAACTCTAATTAAAATTTTTACTAATTTTATTTTCTTCTTAAAATAATCTTATATTTTGTCATCAACAAAAAAGGGGAGATTGTTAATACAAATAAACAATCAAAAAGTTTTTTTATATTTTACGTTCTTCTAATGTTTTGTCGATAACAAACGTAAAATCATTTTAACGAAATAAATAAAATACGTAAAAGCTTTGAGCCAATAGTTTACTAACACACTTTTACTAAACATATCAAAACCATCAAAACATGTTTAGTTAAATAAGTTATATATAACCAAAGACATTTTTATAAAACAGTTACAAGTAATAGTGTTTATTTACATTTTATAAAAATATATATGTATTTTATATATATTGTAACGGGTAAGTAATGGGTAAAAACCAAAGTCCATTACCCATGACCCAAGACCCATGATCAATTGACTAGGTATAATGAATCTTGTTTGGTAAAAACCAAAGTCCATAACCTATACCTATGGAGCATGATCCATAACCCATGACCCATTGCATGACATCATGCATGAAGTCATGTTGGATATTATCCATGATCCATGACCCAAAGTCCATGACCCATGACCCAAGATCCATAACCCATTGACTAGGTACATTGTATCTTGTTGGGTATCCATGATACAAAGTCCATGACCCATGGTCCATAACCCATGACCCGGTTTGCAACCCAAAATCCGGACTAAGCTGACCGGATCCCTGGATTTGCACTGGCCGGATCCCTTGGGTGAGGGATCCGCCAGAACCGTGAGACAGTAGGTTTGTTTTGCCTATAAATAGTAAGCCATTTCTCTCTTGCTCACTAACCCTTTTAGACATACTTTCTCCTTATCGTCTAACCGCTCTAACCATAGGTCCAAAGGATCATTCTATGTAGTTTTATCTTTTTGTGATTCTATAGGTTCCTCTTAAAGGCGAGATCACCACCTCTTGAAGACGTGCAAGCTCAAGGTCATGAGTTTCTAAGCTTCGTCATCATTAAGACCACTGAAGTGCATCTTATTGATAGTTCTTTGCTCCCTACATAGAGTGTCGTGATGAAGGCATTAGTGAATGGTGCCGAAGGTGTATATTCGATATGGTGTGTCGATGTACAAGTTGTGTAGTTTGGGTTAAAGGATATTTATATCCTTTCTAGTATTGTAAAAAGAAGTGTGTCTCCTTTGGGTAGTTATGTTGGGGTATAGTGTTGGGTAGTAGTTCCTCCTTTGTAATGGAACTCGGTATCTAGCCTTGTACCGGATAAAGTGTAGACGACGTTGTGATAGGTTTGGTTATACCTCGTGGAAGAACTCGGTGTCTAGCCTTGTACCGGATAAAGAGTAGTCGGCGTTGTAAAGGCTTCTCCGCCACATTTAAGGAGCTCGTGTTGTGTAGTGCTTACAAACTCTCGAGTTGGGTACTCGGGGAGTGGAGTAGGGCAACGAAGGTGTCCTTGTAGCCGAACCAGTATAAACACTCGTGTTTTGGTTTTGTGTTCCTTTACTCATTATCTCTTGCATTACTTACTTATATGTAAGCTCCCAGAAAATTTCATTTGTAATTAACAACCTAATTATGAGTAAAGCACGGATTAGAACATCATGAAATTTTCTAAACATCATTAATGCATATCATTTGGTATATGCATGGTAAACATGACTCAAATGCTCAAATTATACCGTTGTGACCCGATAAAATTTCCCTCGATTCCGATATCATTAATTATTTAATTAATATAAATTAATTATATAAAATATATATAAGTAAAAAAAAATTCATTTAGAACTGGGCCTAAGCCCACACCTATTTCTAATTCTCGTTGGGCCTTCATTTGTACCCGATCCATTTCATTCCCTTGGGCCTCATTCACATTCGGTCCGAGCCCAACCTCTCTTTCCCTTGGACTCATCCGATTTCCACCCAAGCCCAAGTGTACACTAAATAAAACTTTGTATGTTTTCTCTTTCTATGTCCGACCGAGCAAGAAACAAAGAGTAAAACAAGCCAAATACATCCCCCCTTTGATCCTATGATTGCGTGTGTGTGTGTTAAAGAAGGGACAAAGGCATTCTCTTAGCTACCCTAACAATAACTAATCCTAATAACCTTGACCACCACCTTTGACCATATAAACCATAGGATATTGTGTCTAGCATGAGTTCCTTGATTCGACTAGACCTTGTTCACCCATGAAATCGGCTGAAATGGGGAGCATGCCAAAATCAAACAAAAACATATCACCAACTTCTTGGAACTTGGAAGATCAAGCAATATCATAATCCTAAAACCATACTTGTTATCCCTATATAAACCAACCTCCAACACTTAACCACATCTCACAAACTCACAAATTCTCACAAGTTGACTCATAAAAGAAATACTCTCTCAATACACCTCAATCGTCCACAGTGGGGTATCGAAGGACAAAGGGTAAGAAAAATGAAACGTGTAAGGTTTAAAGGCGTGGGTAATTTGTCTTGGGTTATAAGGAGAACAAGGGCTCATCTCTTCTCGCTCATCTTGTTTCGACACCACTCACATTGAGTGTAGTAAGTCTCACTCAACTAATTTCGTTTTATTCATCTCGTTCTCTATTGTTATCACACGTTAATCATGTTATAACGCACCCACATAACTAGAATATATGAACAACTTGCAATGACAACGAAATTCTAGAAACTAACGAGTTAAAATACGACCACAAAACTTGTATCATAACTAGTATACATTTTCTATAAACCCGTTATCCTTTTGAACCCATGTCGCAACTTATGAACACGCACGACATAAATTTGTTCTCGTAAAAATTAGACACCATGCAAATAACATTTGCAACACTAATAAACAACTTACGAAACCCTTTGAAACCCTACCCCTTGCCTCGTTCCTTTTAAAACCAAATAACATCCGAATGGGCCTTAAGGCCCAACACGCGAAAACCGTGGCCCAATACCCTTTTACCCAGCCCAATATGTAAAGGAAGAAGCCATAAGCTCTAAATAAGCTAAAAATAAGCTTTTGGAATAGCTAAAAAGTCAAAAATATAAAAATCGGACTATTTTTGCAAATTGCATGATAATCGGGTTGAAAATGAAACTATTCGAAACATAAAGGGGTTGTTTTGCACGTAAAACTCTTGCATGAAAAGTCTAGGGTGCATTTGCTACTTATTCGAAAGTTAAAGGTCCATTTTGTACGTGTAAATGTATGCATGGAAAGTCAGGGGTACTGATAACATCAAATAGTCTTGAGTATTAAGTGTCAATTTCCCCCGATAATGCTCGTTATTTATATCATTTATATGGATTTACGCTTGTTTTCCATTGTTTTCCACTTTCAGGTAAATTACGAGCATTGGAGCTAAAGAGACGCGGAAATGGAAACATTACTAAAGATTTATCACAGTATGCCTATTTTGAAGAAGTTAAGGCGTAACTCCTTTCTCACATTACGCCGTAACTATTGCGTGACCCAGAATACCAACTTATCAAGAGGTTACGGCGTTACTCTTCCCAAAGGTTACAACGTAACTACAACCACTTATTAGGTTACGCCGTAACTAGCAGATCTAGTGCATTTACGATGGAATAGAAGGTTACGGCGTAACTCCTATATTGATTACGCCGTAACCCAGACCTGTCCTATAAATGCCCCACGAATTCCAGCATTTCTAATCATCCCATTCCATACAAAACACTCTGAGAACGCGGGAAAAAGCTCAAGGCAGGTCTAGGGGAGCATACGGAGCTGTTTCCAAGGGAGAAGTCACTCCATTACGATAAGCTTTATCGTTTTATATTTCTTTTACTTTCAATTCTTGTATTTCGTACCTTTGAATATTGAATTGATCTGCATGATTAATATGAGCGGCTAAGCACCCTTTGGTGCTAGCATAGTTATGATTCCTTAATTGTTTTGTTTACGTTTACCTTTACTTCCGTACAATTATTTCTAAGTGTATGCATGCATAGTTCTTTGGTAGTCACCCTTGGTTCGGTAGTTTTGAATGGCGGTAGAGGCCAATTGCCTAGGAGATATGACCAACTGACCCTAGGTGAGCGGACTGATACGGGAAGGGTAAGATATGACCAACTGACGACCCTTTCTACTTGTGCGATTTGACCAACTGATCACCTATCGTTTGGATGAACTTAAGAATTAGGGGGTGTAGTGTCTAAGTTCCTAACGACCGGGCACTCACTATTTAGAATCTAACATGTAGCAGTACTTAATGACTTGGCTTAGGGGACCAGGAACAACAGGACTTATGACGGTGCGCCTGATTTCTCTTGTGGTGGCATCTTTGCTGATAGGTTAGGGCGAATTGACCAAATGTTGTCCTCTCTAATTTGACCCCACCTGAAGTAATTGGAAGTAGGTAGACATAGACATAACTAGCTAGGAGGATTGACTAGGTTAGCACCACTATTCCTCTATTGATTTCCCTTTACCATTTATCTGCTTTTATTTTTCTCTGCATTAGTAGTTTAATTAATTAAATCCCTATCGAAACCATTATTATTCTGTGACAATTAGACTTAGTAATAATCCAACACACATAGCTCCTTGGACGACCTCGGCTTTACCATTTACTACACTACACACGACCGGGTACACTGCCCGTTAGTGCATTAGGGTAGACCATATGTATAGCGAGACACTATAAATATTAAGACCTGGTCAGTAAAACCTGCATCAAGTTTTTGGCGCCGTTGCCAGGGAGCTATTTTAGGATTTTATATTAAGTTTGTTTTTTTTTTTTATTTTCTTTCTGATAATGTCAGGATACAAGACTCGCAGCTCTAGGCCTTTTCTGGCCACCCCATTCGCTGACCCGGAGAAGCAATTTCGTAGAAGTAAAATCAATTCTCCGGTTCCTATTCACAACATCTTCTCATTCTACGAATCAGACCAGTCAGACGCAGAACCAGAAGTCATCAATGAAAACAATATCAATGACTTAACCTTTGAACAGTATTTAGAGCGACCAAATGAGAACTGCCAAAGAAGCTTCACTCAAGACTCTCACACTGAAAAATACTCTATTCCAAATCATATTATTCGAGAGTTGCATGAACTTGAGTTTTCTGGAAGCGAAGATGATGATGCTCAGAATCACGTAGAAGAAGTTCTCCACTTGTCTTCTCTTTTCAACATCAGAGGTACTCCGAGTTATTCAGTCACTGCAAAGATTTTTCCTATGACTCTTTCTGGGATGGCAAAAAGATGGTATAACAAACTCCTTCACGATTATAAAGGAGAGTGGGGTAAACTCAGAAAAGAATTCGTACTGCAATTTTGCCCCTCTTCTAAGATGGCCAAGCTTCTTGGGAAAATCTATCAATTCGTTCAGGTTGGAGAAGAAATGCTTTACCAAGCATGGGAAGGATTTAATGAGCTTCTCTATCGATGCCCTACTCATGATTTAAACAAACATCAGATCGTATACGTCTTCTATCGTGGGATTAATGCGCAAACACGAGAACTTCTCGATTCCCCAAGACCTATTCCTAGCATGACTCCTAATCAGGCCTTGGAATGTATTCAGCGGATTTCTAAACATTACTACAAGTGGCACATGGATACAGGGTACGGACCGAGAGATAATTTCGATCATAAGGTAATGAAGACGATAACGAAGCAAGAATACAATTACGGGGAAATTTTTGAAAGACGAAGGTTGGAAAGAGAAGTTGAAGCATGTAGGGTTGAGAAGGTTAAAAGTGTATTTGAGACCAATACCGGAAACAATCTTGAGAAAAAGATTCTTGACCACATCAAAGAATCAAGAGAGCGCGATGATAGGATAGAAAAGATGATGAAAGCATTCGTGGATAATACAGTCTCTTCTATTAAAATTCACGATGATAGGATAAAGAGATTATAGAGAAGTGTTAGTTCATGTTCAGAAGCCATCTCTGATTACCTAGCAGCTCGGGAGGAAGAAGTTGTCCACACTGTAGAAACTACCCTCGAAGAACCTTTGACCTTTTCAGAAAAGGTTAAGCGACGAATTAGCATGGAGAGACAATCACTTTTGGACCAAAATTTGCTGGTAAACCCTCCTACTAATGATTCTGATAATACTAATTGTCATGATCTTGCGCGGGAATTAAGTTTTGATGAGACTATTCGCCTCAACGAAAGATGCTCAGCGGTTTTGAGGAACGAGCTACCACAAAAGGAAAAAGATCCAGGATGCTTTACTCTCCCATGCTATATCGGGAGCCTAAACATGTGTAACGCCCTGGCAGATCTTGGAGCTAGTATTAGCATAATGCCTCGTTCGATGTTTGTGCGTATGGGAATTGGCAACTTAAACCGGCCAAGATGAAAATTGAAATGGCTGATCGATCCATGCAATCGCCATTAGGAATTGTTGAAAATGTGTTGGTGAAGATTAAGAGATTCCTTTTCTCAGTAGATTTTGTGATTCTTGAAATTTTGGAAGACAACAGGATACATGTCATTTTAGGAAGACCCATGCTTGCCACTGCTCACACTAAGGTGGATGTCTTTGCCGGAAAATTGACTCTTGAAGCTAATGGAGAAATCGCCACATTCGGACCTAATGAACATTTGTCTAACCCGGAGAAGGTGTGTGCAGTTGACCCAGCAGGGAATTTTGGTGAAGCTTTAGAAAAATTTCTTAGCGACCCCCCGGATCCCGGAGAGGTTGACTCAGGGAAGGATTTTGATGTTTTCGTGAATTTTGAGGAAGAGGATAACTTAGGGTTAAGTACTGAAGACCTCTCAAGTGATGTCGAGATGACCCATTGGCAAGATAACTCTAAAAAAACATTCTTGCAATCGGACCAACCACAGTTTTATGAGATGGGGGCACGTATCCATCATAGGAATCCCTATTATCTGAAAATCTCATGCAAAATTGGGTTCATTGATTTTCACCCATTTATCGACATAGATTCCCCAGTTGACATTATCTCTAAGGAATGCTACAACCAGGTTATGGAAAAGGAGCTTGATTACAAAGGAAACAACTTCCTCGGGATTGCAACAAACATACGTGTTTTTGTAGGAACTCACTCGTTTCTAGTCGACTTTGTGGTTTTGGATGATGTTAGCGAGTTCGTGTCAGATGGGCTGACTGGGGTGATTTTCGGAAAACCCTTTAAAGAAAGATCTGGGCTTGATAAAAACGAGAAGGAAGGACTGGTTTGGTTAAAGATTGGCGATGATAAAACTGTTTTCAAAATGCCAAGGACTGTCAAGAATTTTAAAAATTGGACTAAAAAACAGTTAAGTTATGCTCGGTCGCTACTTGGTATTAGTGAAGAAGATAAAGCCAAAGGTTTTGATCACCCCTACCAAAAGATCAATTTTTTTTACTTAGGGTGTTTAGAACTTGGAGAAGGATACATACAGGATGAGAATTTGATCAGCTGGCTTCAACATGGAGATTGCCCAGTCCACGAGGTGACGAACAAGCACTGGTAGCCCGCGGCTCTGAGTCTAACTTAAAGACTCGTTAATAAAGAAAAGTGCTCTTTCGGGAGATAACCCGAATTATCCCTTTCTTTTGTTTTTATTTCCTTTCTGTTGGGTTTTGTGTTTTTTAACCATTTTTGCAGGAAACGAGGAACTAATTGCTGCTGTAGTAGCTGATCTGAATAGAGTTACGGCGTAACTCATCTTGGTGATTACGCCGTAACCAACATTTTAGCAGCAGAATTCTTGACGCATTACCAATTACGGATTAATACTATCTATGTGGTTACGCCGTAACTACTCGCTTTACAGCTTATACCAGGTTTTGCCAGTTACGACGTAACTCCCTCATAGGAGTTACGACGTAACTATCCTCTGCTTTAATTCTTTCATTTTAAAACACAGTAACCTTGTATTAGTTTTTAAATGAACTTTGTGGGTGTGTTCCCTGTAAACCCTCACGAGACTTCACTCATCCACTTGGGACACCAAGTGGTTTAAAAGGCTTGTTGCATACGCTAAATGCAACCGTGATTCCTACGAAAGTGAGTAAGGTTTGTTTTTCATTTTATTTTTTATTTTTAGAATTATGCTTGTCGGTATTGTGATTTCAGGGATTGAAGTTTGTTCACGACGCTTAAACGAAGGCACGGTTCTTTCTCGTGGGCCTTCTTTATTTTGGAGCAAATTTCAGGGAAGTTCTCGCTCTAATTCAACCTTTCTCTTCACCTTTATTTTAATGCCTAGTACAAAAGGGACTTTGTACAATTCAAGTGGGGGGACGGGAGTAGAGTTATCTCTTGAACTTTATTTCGCCCTCATTTTTCTAGTTTATTTTGAAAAATTATGCCATTTTTAAAATTTTGACATGTTTTTCCGAACCTAACTAGATTAGACCTTAGCCGAGCACATACAATCCTTGACATTACATGGTGAGATTAGCCTTATCCGTTTCCAATATTTTACCCCAAATCCACCAAATTATGAGTGTGCCGGTAGCTTGTAAACTTTAGAACTTGGCCTTTGCATCATTTCGAGACCATAGACGAGGTATGTTGAGTTAGCTCGATGTATTTGGACTTTTCAGTTTTAGAAGGAAATATTATAGGATTATCACCCAAACAGCCTACCATTGTGAGTCTATCGATTAGTCACCTCGACTTTTCGACCCCCATGTGAAACCCTATTGTTTCACTCCCCTTTAGTGCAAGATACCCCTAGATACACCCTTCTGAGCCATTCCTTTCATTTTGTCAACCAAATATATTGTTTCGTTACACCTTTACACCTTAGCCTACCCTGTAGTCTCTATTTGTGATTGGGAAGTCATCAGTTTCCTAAGTTCAAGGTTCGAGTGAAAGGTTTTGAAATCACGCTTTCATCGACAATATTTATGAAGATCATTGAAGACCCCTCGAATTCCCATTGTTCATCTCAAGTGGGGGGATGTTATGTTATTATGTTATGATTCAAAAAAAATTTTTAAAAAATTGAGTTATGATATTGTAAAGTGCGATGTTATAAGCACTATAGTACGAGCTTTATTGATTAGTATCGAGGAGGCCACCTCGGTCACATTTGAAGATTGGAGTTGGTAGTTTTGCCAACAGAAGAAGAAAAGGTGGTGTGCCCATCACGACGTCCTCTAATGACACATCTACCCTGCATTTCATGATCCGGTTTCTAGACTTCTAAACTTGAACTTTGGGCAGACGATAAGTGGTGATGACTTGGTTATAGATTTAGACTACCTGCTTGTTTTTCATTTTACACGAATTATATATCCCATGTCTTATCCTACCCTTTTAGTCATGAAGCGTGTCTAGGTGATACAGCGAGCAATCTTTGGTGTCTTGGCCATGGATTTGGTCATGTATCATTGATTTTGTCCACTTCGCCGTGACATGTTAGTAATGACGAGTCACCCCTTAACCTTTGTCGTGTCTACCCATATTGCCTTCGAGAATTGTTTAGCCCTTAACTCTAGTGGCGGAGATTTGTGAAACCACCAAGCTTATGATAGAATACATGCTATGACTGTGCGATTGAGTGATCACCCCGAAATTGACACTTAGAATAGTTGAGAGATTTGAGTGTTTGTTCCCCTTTCGTGAGGTGTTTGGCTTTGTTTTATTCTAGCATAAGGGATTCGTAAACTCATATTTTTCAGGTTTTGGGAGATATCTTTTTAGGAATCTATCTAATAAGGTCTACTTGAGGGCAAGTAGAGTTCAAGTGGGGGGATATTTGATAACATCAAATAGTCCTGAGTATTAAGTGTCAATTTCCCCCGATAATGCTCGTTATTTATATCATTTATATGGATTTACGCTTGTTTTCCATTGTTTTCCACTTTCAGGTAAATTACGAGCATTGGAGCTAAAGAGACGCAGAAATGGAAACATTACTAAAGATTTATCACAGTATGCCTATTTTGAAGAAGTTACGGCGTAACTCCTCTCTCACATTACGCCGTAACTATTGCGTGACCTAGAATACCAACTTATCAAGAGGTTACGGCATAACTCTTCCCAAAGGTTACGACGTAACTACATTAGGTCAAATGTGGATCCACGCCACTGATACTTACGCCGTAACTATTGCATCACTTACGACGTAACCTTGTTTATTGAAGACTACGGTGTAACCACTTATTAGGTTACGCCGTAACTAGCAGATCTAGTGCATTTACGACGGAATAGAAGGTTACGGCGTAACTATTATATTGGTTACGCCGTAACCCAGACCTGGCCTATAAATACCCCACGAATTCCAGCATTTCTAATCATCTCATTCCACACACAACACTCTGAGAACGTGGGAAAAAGCTCAAGGCAGGTCTAGGGGAGCATACGGAGCTGTTTCCAAGGGAGAAGTCACTCCATTACGATAAGAATTAGCGTTTTATATTTCTTTTACTTTTAATTCATGTATTTCGTACCTTTGAATATTGAATTGATTTGAATGATTAATATGAGCGGCTAATCACCCTTTGGTGCTAGCCTAGTTATGATTTCTTAATTGTTTTGTTTGCGTTTACCTTTACTTCCGTACAATTATTTCTAAGTGTATGCATGCATAGTTCATTGGTAGGCACCCTTGGTTCGGTAGTTTTGAATGGCGGTAGAGGCCATATGCCTAGGAGATATGACCAACTGACCCTAGGTGATCGGACTGAGATGGGAAGGGTAAGATATGACCAACTGAAGACCCTTTCTACTTGTGCGATTTGACCAACTGATCACCTATCATTTGGATGAACTTAAGAATTCGGGGGTGTAGTGTCTAAGTTCCTAACGGTCGGGCACTCACTATTAAGGGTAAAAAGTGTAAATTCTAAAAAAAGTTTAGAAAACTTATAAACTTATCACGACTTCATAAAAATGAATATTTTGACGACCTAAATTCTATAATGAGCATTATTACGTCTGTATTTCATTTAACTTATATATATATATATATATATATATATATATATATATATATATATATATATAGGGTGGGGTTAAAATGAAAAGATGTTTAAAATGAAAAGAATGGGAAGCCATATCAACCGTTGGATTAGATTTCAATCTTAAAAAACGCAGAGTGGCATTTTTGTAAATTTTGGAAACTTCAGGGGCGAATGTAAACAAACGAAAATTACACGTACCTTTAATCAAATTCACAGTACACTCAAATCTAACCCTAGATCTCATCTCATTCTTCTCATTTACGCAAAAATCACGTACCTTTAATCAAAAATCACAATCAAAAATTATTGACGCAATCAAAATTGACGATAGATGACAAAGAGGAATATGAAAAAGTTTATACCTCCTCGTAAGTTAATCAAATCCTTTTTTAATTTTTCAAAATCCACTGTATCATATTGATTTTAATTTACTGAAATCCTTTTTAATTTTTCGATTTAGCAACTAGAAAAAGTGGTAGATTAATTGCCGCTGGTGGATCTGTAAGAAAAAATCAAACAACTCCGGAAAAAACTATTACTATATCAGACAATAAGTTTCAGATTTTGAATGATTAATGCAGTAGAAGAAAAGAAGAGATGCATTAGTTTATATTTTGTAAAGTATAATGTATGATTTAGACTAGCATAGTGAGTTTTAGTTGTGAATATGTGCGTGTATGTGTTTTTGAATAATTAATGCAGTAATACTTAAGAAGAGATGCAGTAGCTTGTGTTTTGCAAAGTATATGTAAATTTTAGACTAGCATAATGAGTTTTAATTGTGGAAATGTGCGTGTATGTGTTTTTGAAAGATTAATGCAGTAGAAGTAAAGAAGAGATGCATTAGCTTATGTTTTGTAAAGTATAATGTATGATTTAGACTAGCATAATGAGTTTTAGCTGTGAATATATGCGTGTATGTGTTTTTGAATGATTAATGCAGTAGTATTAAAGAAGTGATGCAGTAGCTTATGTTTTGCAAAGTATATGTAAGTTTTAGACTAGCATAATGAGTTTTAGTTGTGGAAATGTGCATGTATGTGTTTTTGAAAGATTAATGCAGTAGAAGTAAAGAAGAGATGCATTAGCTTATTTTTTGTATAGTATAATGTATGATTTAGACTAGCATAATGAGTTTTAGTTGTGAATATATACGAGTATGTGTTTTTGAATGATTAATGCAGTAGTATTAAAGAAGAGATGCGGAAGCTTATGAACTGAGATGCAATAGCTTTTAATTTGCAGCGTATGAGCATGAGTTCGGTTAGATGTGGTCTGTGTCATGTGCGAAATTGATTTTGTATGCTTGATTGTTTATTTGATGCACTAGCAGTTGATCTGAGATGCAGTAGCTTATAATTTTGCAACGTATGAGCATGAGTCAAGTTAGATGTAGTCTGTTCCATGTGCGAAATTGATTTTGTATACTTGATTGTTTATCTGATGCACTAGAAGTTTAACTAAGATGTAATAGCTATTAATTTGTGGCGTATAAGCATGAGTTAGGTTTGATGTAGTCTTTGTCATGTGCGAAAGTAAGTTTGTATGCCTGATTGTTTATCTGATGTACTAGTACTTGAACTCATATGCGGTAACTTTTAATTTACATCATATGAGCATGAGTTTGGTTAGATGTAGTCTCTGTTGTGTGCGAAATTGAGTTTGTATGCGGTATTATTTATCTGATACACTAGCAGTTGAACTGAGATGCAGTAGCTTTTAATTTTGCAACGTATGAGCATGACTCAAGTTATATGTAGTCCGTTCCATTTTGAAATTAAGTTTGCATGCTTGATTCTTTATCTGATGCACTAGAAGTTGAAATAAGATGTAATAGCTTTTAATTTGTGGCCTATGAGCATGATTTAGGCTTGATGTAGTCTGCGTCATGTGCAAAAGTGAGTTTGTATGCCTGATTATTTATATCATGTACTAGTTTTTGAATTCAGATGCAGTAACTTTTAATTTGAAACGTATGAGCATGAGTTATGTTAGATGTAGTCTACGTCGTGTGCGAAAATGAGTTTGAAATATATATGTTTGATTAACTCATGTTTTGAAATCTACTAGAATGAATTTCTGAATGCAAAATGCAGTGATTTAAAATAATAGATGAAGTAGTTTATGATTTAAAGTGAATGATGTTATTTTGAGATTAGTTAATGAAGGGGTTGTATATGATACAGAAACTGGAATTCGTGGACGTAATAAGAGGAAACAAACTAAAAATGTACTTGAAAAGAAACGTCCTGGGGGTAGTCTGGAAGGGGATGTGTTTTTAACTTCACTTGTTGGGGAATGTGATCTAGTCATGAAGCGTAAGCGTAGCTTGTTTGATGTGTGTAAAATTGTTTGTACGCTTGTCTGATGCAATGCAATCTGAACTCAGATGTAGTAGTTGTTTAGTTGCTTCATATAAGAATGAAATAGGCTAAGCATAGTTTAGTTGGTTTGTTCATATTTGAAAACTAGGTAAATTTTTTTTGTTCATATGTAAATTGTTTTCATTAGGAACTTCTAAGTGTTGTATGATTCTAGTTTAGGTTATGGACAGAAAGATTTAGTTTTTAAAAATTGTTTGTCTTTGTATGTGTGTTATTGATGCAGCTGTTTGTAGGATAGGCTACACGTATGTTTTATAATTTTGGAAAAGTCTTTTTTGTGCTATTAATGAAATTGGTTTAATGCAATTAGAATTTTTATGTGGGATATAAGTTTAGTTTAGGTTATGCGCATACAATTTTAAATGTAGAAAACTGTTTTAATGCAATTATTGTAAATATAGTGAAGAAGTGATGCAGTAGGATTAGTAAAGTGATGCAGTAGTTCTAATGAAGTGATTGAATGAAGTTATTTTTATTTTAAATGTATTTGCATGATTTGATGCAGTAGATTTAATTTTACAGGTAGAACTAATGAAGATCAAATAAATGAACAAGAAGAGGTAAGTAGTAAGATTCAAGGTAAAAGAACAAGAGAGAAAAATAAGGAAATTTCTGAAATGGAAGAGGAATCAAACAGACCGGAAAAAAAGATTAAAGGAAAAGCTATTGAATTTGTTCCTGATATGGATAAAAGCATTGTCTCTGTTGATAAAAAGAATAAAAGCATTGTATCTGTTGATAAAAGAATAAAAGGATTGTATCTGTTGATAAAAAGAATCAAGAAAAACGTACTCCAAAAAAAAGACCAATGTTAAAATGGCTGCTATAAAGAAACGTAAAAAATGTGAATCGGAAAATGAAGAATCTAAAAGAGAAGAAGATAGTAAAAAGTATGAAACTGCAAATCTGCAAATAAGAGGGTCGCCAAAAGTTTTGCAGAATGTTATTGGAAGTTGTACAACTGGTCAGTTTAGAGCTTTAGAAGAGATGGGTTTTGGAGATTATTGTGGAGAATTCAAATTTGATTCAACACCAGGAGTATTAGCAATGTGGTTATGTAAGAATTTTGATTCAGAAAGTTGCAGTTTGGTTTTGAGTGATGAAAGAAAGATTAAGGTCACCAGGGATCTAATTCATCAAATTCTTGGAATTCCAATGGGGAATATAAAGGTTGATGCTCTTCCTGAAACAACAACAGCAGATGCAACAACGGTAAAATGGAGGCAAACACTACCTTTAGAAGTATATGATCCCGATGGACCTTCACATAAAAAGAAAATTCCAATAAGCAGGTTAGAAACATATATTTGTGAAAGTACAAATGATGGTTGGGCATTCAAAGTAGCGTTCTTGGTAATTTTCTTCACTATCTTTGGACATGGTAACAAAGATGGATCAGTTAATCAAAGGTTTCTACCATCCGTTGAAGATGTTGATAATATTAGAAATTTGGATTGGTGCACTTACTGTCTTGAATGTCTGCAAGATTCATTAAAGAATTTTAAACCGAGATTATTTTTCTCAGGACCAATTCTTCTTGACGGTAAGTTATAAAAAAATTCCTTTTAGTGCATCTCCCTTTAATTGTTACTGTATAATAATGTGATGCAGTAGAATAATAATGTGATGCAGTAGAATAATATAGTGATGCAGTGACTTATACTTGCAATTAGTTTTAATATATTGTGATGCAGTAGAATATTCATTATTACTTTTGCTGATTCAGTAACAAGAATTTATTTAAAGCTTTTATAACTACTGCATCACAGTTTTTCTTTACTGCAATATATCTTTTTCTTACTCTAATATTTGTTTTTTTTTTCTTTTCTTTTGAAGCTTATCTACGTCAATTCAACTGTTTCTGAGACTACAAGGGTGGACAGAACAGTACCAGGCTTCCTAGCTTGGAGTTCAAAGTTGTTGAAACAAAGGGAGAAAGAAGAAATTGCAGGAGGTTTTGGTCAACTTCCAATTGTTGAAGGAATGCAATTTATTGAAACTCCCAAGAAAAAACAAAAGAAGAATTTGAAAAAAAAAGAAAAACAAGATGATTGAAAGAGGTATAAATTATAAAATATAAATTTGTAAATATTATTGTTATATCAGGTGCATTAAAATATAGTACTAATTATTGTTTATTTTTTTTTTTCAAATAATAACAGAGGAGAATGATAGAAACAACACACTGTAAATGAAGCATGGGTTGTATGGAAAAATGAACCGAGATGCGGAACTTGAAGATTTCAAGTCAAAATTAGTAAAGGTAATTTGAATATATTATGATGCAATACATTTAAAACAAATTGATGCGGTAGATAGAATTAAAAACATTGTGATGGAATACATTTGATAAAGTAATGCAATACATGATTGTGTTAGATTTTTCTCAAGACCAATACATGTTATAAAGTAATGCAGTAGTAATGCAGTAGATGTTTAATAGAAATGCATGTATCATTGTGATGCATTATATTTATAAGTACTGATGCAGTAAATTTATATATTGTGATGCAGTAAACTAAAAAAAAATTTAACATGCAGGAAATGATAGACTTTTTACAAGATTTTTTGGCAGAGAGTAAAGATTTGATGATGCGCACCAATGACAAGCTGATTTTAGCATTGAAAAAATATCCAGATGATGAGAAGATCAACAAAATTCTTGAGGAGAGAGATACACTTAGAAACAAGTTGCTTGATGAGTCGTTTAATTTTAAAAACAACATAAATGAAGAAAATAAGATTGCAGAAGATACCGATGGAGGAATGAATGTATATGATGATGAAACTGATAATGTTCAAGATGATACAGAATATAATGATGAAGTAGAAAAGGTTACAGGAGATGATGAAAATCTTGATCAATGTGAGAATTTTATCCTAGGTATTTTATTGCATGTCTACTTGTATTATAATAAATTAATATATGTCTACTTACTTGTATAATAATTAACTTTTGGCACATATATAGATGAAGGAAATGATAAAGCAATTGAAGATCGTGAAAAAGAAAGATTAGTCATTCCTAGAATCATTATTATTCAGAAGCAGAAAGAGGAAAACAGGCAGATGATATTTGACATTCAAACATAAGAAGTGCAAGAGTATAAGGAAGCTGACAAAAATCTTGCTATTGTTGTGTTTGATGAATCTATTCTAGTTTCATCTTAGACATCGCAAGAGAGCAGTCAAGCATTGATTTGGTCAGATGAAAGTCAAAAAAACATCAGGTGTGATGAAGGTCAAGCATTAATTGGGTCAGATGCCAGTCAAGAAAAGATTAGGTGTGATGAAGGTCAAAAATTGATTGGGTCAGATGCAAGTCAAGAAAAGATCATGTGTGATGAAGGTCAAGCATTCATTGTGTTAGATGAAAGTCAAGAAAAGATCGGGTGTGATGAAGGTCAAGAATTGATTGGGACAGATAAAAGTCAAGAAAAGATCGGGTCTGATAAAGGTCAAGAATTGATTGGGACAGATAATAGTCAAGAAAACATCGGTTCTGATGAAGGTCAAGAATTGATTGGGATAGATAAAAGTCAAGAAAAGATCGGGTCTGATGAAGGTGGGATCAAAGATCAAAGTAACGAAATTCAAACCCAAGAAGTGAAATAATTTCACTTCATCAAAGACAATTATAAATATGTAGTAATGTGTAATAACTTAACAAATGCTTATCTAACTATTTGAATATGTGTATTAACTTAACTAATTCTAATTTAACTATTTGAATTCTGGAATAAAAACCAGAATTCTAATTTTGGATAAATGAATTCTGTTTAAATTTTTAGGATAAATAAACTATTAGGCTTTAAAGTTTAACTATAATGCAGTGAATTTTAGATATGATGCAGTACTATTATAATCTTTTTTTAACTGTGATGCAGTGAATTTTAGATATGATGCAGTACTATTATAATCTTTTTTGATATGATGCAGTACTATTAAAAATATTAAAAGAAGTGCATCACAATTAAATTAGTACTAAATAAAATTTTATGAAAATTTAAACTTTTACAACATCAGTTGTTAAATGTTAATTTCAAAACTATTTATTGCATTACATATTCTTGGTTACTGCATCAAACCTATTTATTTATCATATACTTGGTTACTGCATCACATATACTTGGTTACTGCATCACATGTACTTGGTTATTGCATACTATTTATCATAATCTTTTGTTGCATCACATATACTTTATTCTATTTATTTATCATAATATTTGTTGCATCACACATACTTGTTTACTGCATCAACCCTATTTATTGCATACTATTTATTGCATCAAAACTATACTTAGTCAACCACTTTGTCATGGAATATACTATATATTGCATGAAAACCTACCGTTAACGTTGATTCTTTTGAAACAGATGAAGGATTTCTAGAAGATTGCGAGTATGATTTAGTTTCAAAAAACATTGATGGAATTTTGAATGAAATCCTTACTGAAGAAGCTTCAATGGTAATACCAAAAATGAAAAATCCTTCAATGACAAGATTTCAAATGGATCTAGTAAATTCTCTTCTGCAGCTACCACGATTGTGTACCCAGGAAAATCTGCAAAAAGAAGGTCCATTTTTGTGTACCCAGGAAAATCTGCAAACACAAGGATTAGTCAGTGAAATGTGAAAAGTTGTTGAAAAACAAGAACAAGGAATCACAAAATCTTTTCATAGTGTAAAGTTGAAGCTGAACAGATCTAGAGTGTGTGTAGAACATACTATGAAATCAGCCGCACCTATTCAAAAAGAGAGACAAGAAGATTTAGCAAGTGAAAGTCTGATAGCTTCTGAAATACAGAAAGAAGACACTACAGAAACATCTAATGGTACCAAATTAAGGTTAGTGAAAAATAATGAAGGAATCTTTGAAAGTGTGAAGCTAAGTTTTCTAATGTATCTAAAGACAAAATTGATGAAGCACAAGGTAGATCGTCTACTAATAAAAGCGAAGAGGTTAAAAAGCCACGGGCTAAAAAAAGAGAAGCTAAAAAGCAACAAGAAGAAAAGCCAAAGGAAGAAAGACCAAAAGCTAAAAAGCCACGGGCCAAAAAGAAACAAGCTGAAAAGCTAAATGTGGAAAAGGCAAGAGCTAAAAAGGCAGAAGCCAAAAAGAAACAAGCTAAGAAGCCAAATGTGAAAAAGATAGAAGTCAAATGTGAAAAAAAGCAACTTCTGTGAAAAATTCAAAATTGAAGGAAGGAAATTCTAAATCAGCCAAAGTTAAAAAACCTACTGCACAGAAACGGAAAAACATAGAAATTATTGAGAATGAAGATTTTGTTGATGAATCTCCAATAAGATCCGTTCCTCCTGCACTTGGAATTCAAAGGGAAAAACGTGAAGTTAAGCCTTCTGGTGCTTTAAATTCTACATTTTATGAAAGGAAAGTTATATTGTACAAACCATTTTCTGAAGAAGAAAAGAGAGTACTTGAATACCTATAGAGCACAAGTAATGATGGAAGGTATAAAAAATTTCACAATCCGCACTGCATCACAATTTATGTACTACTGCATCACTTTATAGTTATTACTGCATACTATTATTAATGTTCTGCATCTCAATTTGTTGAATGCTGAATAACTTTATTTGATTCTTCATAACTATTTATTTTTTACTTGAATAACAGTGAAATTGTTTTTAACAAAAAAGACATTGAAATGGAGTGGACATTTTTCGAAAGCTTTTATCTTGATGTCCAAGTTGCTGCAAATCTACTTGACATATGGAGACTTGTACTAAACCACGAAGAGCGATACAGAGACAAGATTTCACGAGGTGCAAATGTATATTGTCATTACGGAATGTTGGTGAGTGATTTAAATACACTATATAAGTAATTGTAAACTGTAACTTTAGCCATTTCCTGTTGAAGAGATTATCTTTTAAGAAACTGCATCAAATTTATAAAATATTGGTTAAAACTTATATGTACTCCGTTACATATACAAGTCACTGCATAACGTTTGAAAGTTACTGGATCTCAATTATAAAGTTAATGCATCTCAGTTATAAAAGTTAGTGCATCATAGACTTTTTATTATATCCCATACTTGTGTTTCATAATAATTTATTGATTAAACAGCCTCATCACCTGATTGAAAGTAAACCGACAAAAGAGAAGATATCAAGACTAATGGATGAAAACATGCATACTGTTTTGAAACAATCGCCGAACAAGAGTTTAAGTGATGTTGATTTGGTAAGTATTCTTATTAATTTGATACAGACATTCTATTAATTATGAGTTTTAAAAAATGTTGATGCGCTTAAAATATCTACAGGTTTTCTTCCCTATGATAAAGATGTCGAAAGACTCACATCATTTCTATCTGATTTGCTTTAATTTGAAGATTGTGGAAATAGATATCATTGACAACATAGATAATGATCTTGAAGATTTTGACGTAAGATATGGTGCTTATACAAACACTATGGTAAGTATAATACAATAGTATTCGCATTTGTTAACTACCTGTATTACAGTTAGTGCAACAAAAGTTATAAAGTTACTGCAACTTATTGAAAATCACTGCATCACTGTTATAATTTTACTGCAACATTGACTTTATATTCTTTTTATAATTCTTACAGATATTCGCATTTGTTAACTACCTGGGAAGAGTAGACCACCCTAGATATGTCGATTTCTTGATAGTTGTACCTAAAATTATAAATATGCATTGGAGAACGACATTTAATGGTTCGGACTGTGGCATATTTGTGATGAGACATATGAAAACATATGTCGGCCGTGGCATTTTTTTGCACGAGTTAAAGAAAGAAAGCATTGGTCAAAAAGTACAACTCAAGTTGTTGCGCGCAAAGTACTTGGTGAAGATAATTCTTATGGATTTTAATGAAGAAAAGGCGAAAGTTTTGAAAGAAGCAGAAGAATATGTGAAGAAACAACCAAAGGCCTTTAAAATCATAATGGACGATAATGTCAAAGTTTCTTAAGAGATGTTCAAAACAATGAATGAACGTGTATTAAAGATGTTAGATTATTAAGTAATTTTGATAAAATACTATTGGATGTTTTAAATTCTTGATTGTAATAGTTTGGATTACTAAATTTTAAATATCAAGTATAATACTTTTTAATGAAGAAATTCCTTGTTTGATATTTATTACTTTTAAATAATGATGTTTAATGCTTATATCAAGTGCAGCGCAGTTTAAAAAAGTGATGCATCACAGTGAAATTTGTGTTATTAAAAAGATTGCAGTCCCTATCAGCAAAAAAAGGGAATTATGAATACTAGTGAATTTTGTAAAATATTGAAAACTTGAGGGGCAAAGATGCAGTATCTTAAAAATCAAAAGGCGCTAATATAAATCTCGTTCATTCCAATTTCACCAAAAACACCGATCACTTTTTCTCTCTCTCTCTCTCTCTCTTCCACTTCCTCTCATTACTCTCTCTAAAGAATCAAAACCCTAAAAAAATATTAAAATTACTGCATTTTCAATGGGGAAAAAGAAAGCAACAGATAATTCACCACCAAGTAAGTGTATATTAATCGATAATCATGATTTTCTGCATCAAAAATGTTATATAAATTTCTAAAATAGTTTATTTTTTATAAATTTAGAAAATAAAAAAAGCAGAAAGATGACTGATGCTGCTGAAAATAGAAAAAAAAGATAAAAAGCAAGTTGAAGCAGAAAAATCAATTACGGAAACATCAAGTAAGTTTTAATTTTATGATGCAATAGTTGTTGAAATGAGATATAGTTTTTATGATGTACTAGTTGTTGATATGAGATACAGTAACTTATATTTTGAGCAATATGAGCATAATTTTGGTTAAATGTACCTTATGTGATGCACTAGGAATTGAAATGTGATGCAATAGATTTTAATCTGCTATAACTTTTAATTTTGGTTAAATGTAGTTAGACTGAGATGCAGTAACTTATATTGGTTAAATGTAGTTAGACTGAGATGCAGTAAGTTTTATGATGTACTAGTTGTTGATATGAGATACATTAACTTATATTGTGATGCACTAGGAATTGAAATATGATGCAATAGATTTTAATCTGCTATAACTTTTAATTTTGATTAAATGTAGTTAGACTGAGATGCAGTAACTTATATTGGTTAAATGTGATGTACTAGTGGTTAAATGTGTGCGTAAGATAGTATAAATGTAGCTTGCCTATGTGATGTACGAAAGAGATCTTGTATGCTTGATGGTTTCTGTGATGTACTAGTGGTTGAACTGAGTTACGATTGATCATATTGAAACAGATGAGCAAGAAACAGATGAAGAAGACACCACATTAATTAATCCCGCTTTAAAAAAGGCTGATGCAGCAAAATGGAAGGAGATATTACATAGTCTTGTTCTAGAACATCAGGGAAAGAATTCTAAAGGTGTTGCATGTAAAGGGAAAGCTGGTAAGAAGAAGAATTCTATTTCTGTTTCAGAATGCAGCACAAGTAAAAAGAAGTTTAAGGGTGTAGGATCGATATATTATTATGTTGATGATTCGGATGGTCTTGGATGATGGAAATACATGGTAGCCATTAGAGAGAGAAAGTAGAGAGATGGGTGTTTTCTTGGTAGAGACTTGTAACACAAATTATGAAATATTAGATTGAAAGCACCACCCCTTCCATGGATGGAAGGGGTATTTATAGTTACAATGAAACCGTCCTCCTATCGGACTGTGGATCAGGGATACAGTGGGTAAAGACCCGTCCTTCCTCCACGGTGAAACACTAAACTAAACTATTCTAATAACTAACTAATTAACTACTGAATAATGTAAATAACAATATGTCTACGAGCTAACTTATGCTAAATTATATTTGGGGTGACCGACACTTCACTTATGGAATTTCCAATTCCTAACAATCTCCCCCTAAGGGAGGTCACCCCATGTTTTACATTTTGAATCTTAGCATGCTATTCTTGACTTCGTTCTTGAGCTCGTAGACATTAATTCTTCAACTTCCGCATCATTGTGCTTTAGCAGTGACTCTTCATATTCCGCATTGATTTGTACTATTAGTGGAGGCCTTTAACTGATCCACATCTTTGATGATCTTTGAGCTTTCTTTGAGATCATCAGCCACAACAAATCTCTCTAGATCATCCATAGTTGTGTTGCCTTCATGTGATGTTGTGGCTTTTGGACCGACATGCTCACACTTTAAGGATCATGACATCTTTCCATCAGAGTAGCGGAAGCTTTACTGGTTCATGATATTTGCATCAGCATAGCAGAAGCATAGTATAGAAATATCAGAACCAGGTTATGTAGATATGCACCAGTCATGATTTCTTCAATTAAGTGTGGATGCTGTGAGCATGCAGCTTTGGATTGACTCCTCAATTCTGATCACCTGCAACCATCCAAATGTACCTGCAAACAACAGTTAGCAATAAAACACACGAAAGTGTCTTTGATCACTTTCGTTGAATTGAGGTACACGGCCCACGGTTCCCCGTTGATCAGTACAAGTACTGCCTGTGATCAGGTAGGATTCCTAAGAATCTCCTTGACATGGTTTCGCAGTTGTTCTAGCTGTTCTCAAACCGAAACGTCTCAAAGAAGACAACACGGAGTGAGTGAACCAGCGAATTGAGATTCACTGATTGATGAAAAATGATTTGAAAAACAATCGTGTATTGCTTAGAAGAAAGAGTTTTGCAGTACGACGAAGGTTTTATAAGAAAGATCAATTTTCAATCAGAATACTTTTTGTATTATAAAATGAGTACACATTCGATGTGCTAGATAAAAGAAGAGATTCACACATCGAACGGTTTTTCCAAAAGTAATTTTCAATTAGATATACTTTTTGTGTTTGAAAACATGAATACACATTCGATGCACTAGAGAAAAGAAGATTTGCACATCGAACGGTTTTTCCAAAAGTATTCGTCAATTCCATTCCTGGACCAAGGTTGATTCAAGAATGAATCGCCCCATCGTTTCTATCCAGTTGTCACAAGCTTGATCTTTAGAAAAAATTTCACATGTCACCCACCTAGAGCTTGTTTGATGTTGGCTCTAGAAGGATTTCCATCTTCATCGTGAATATTTTTACATATCACTCTGATGTTCTGGCAATACCACAAGGATAATGCGTAGGACTCTTAATATATACTTACTTTCCACATAGTGTGAAATAGCAAGTCTTCATTAACTTTGTGTCCTAATGAGATATTGTGGATGATCTCTTAGCTCTAGACTCAATTGTGCTCTTTTGGTTCCTTTGTCGGAGACTAGGGAGAGGGTCTCCTTCTTCAATATCAACAATCTCTAAGAGAAAGTCGATAGATTATGTAGGTTCCCTATGAGAATGAAACAAGCCCTTTTAAGAGGAACTTGAGTAGCTTGGGAAGTTGTAGTGCGGTGCGTCACTGGGTCCATGACGTCTTGTCTTCAATACCAGTGTTACCTTGGTAACAACTAGTAGCATATGTATTGAACCCGTTTACTGCCCTAAGGTTGAATTATTGGAGGGCTATTTCTTTTCACCCTTTTCACATTCATTTCTTTTTCATTCTTCAACCCCTTCAGTGCTTACCGAGACTTCATAACTAGAACCTTGTTGGGTTTATTCCAGTACTAGCTCTGTCTCAGTCCGCACTCTTCCCATTTCTCATTTTTCTCCTTTTTTCATCATACCTAAGGACTCTACACTATCTAGTGGATTGTCCCTAGGTAGATCCCTCCGGTTCTGGCAGATCGTGGGAACTAATACCTAACCTCACCATCCTTATAACTCCATACATAAAGTAAAATGGTTGGTCTTTTGGTACAGTTCATTCTTCCTTGAAACCAATTGAAAAATCATTTGGAAAAACAATCAAGGTACTTGTGATACGAGATCAAAGCATTTTGTACCTTAATAGTTTTGATCATTTAGAAATGATCCCCCTCAACATGTGCATATGATTTTATAAATTGTTTAGCACATGGAGGCAAGAGTTCTTTTGAAATAAATTCTTGATCACAATTTCCATGGAAAAAGCCATTTGATTTTCTTTGGTAAATTCTCCCCCTCAATATGTGCATAGGATATTTGAAAATATTTTATCACATAGAGGAAAGAGTTCTTTTGAAGCACATTCACGATCACAAAAGCCATTAAGAAACCATTTTCTCCCCCTCAATATGTGCTTCGAGATTCGAAAGCGTTTAGCACATATGAGAGAGCAGCCTGCACATTTGAATCAAATCGATCATCAATTATCAGATTTCATTATTAAATCACAAATTCTCCCCCGATTAAAAATATCAAACCCTTTGAGATTTTGGATCCCAAGTGATTTAATAAGGTTTAAAAAACATTGTAGAATATGTGGCCAGGTTTAAATACTCATCATGTTTTTGGATAAATCCTCCTCCTCAACATGTGCATCGTGTATTTGAAATCGTTTGGCACATGGAGGCAGGAGTGCCTTTTAAGGACTAAAACCAATTCCATTTAAACAGATTTGAGATTTAACTCACGATCTCTCCCCCGATCAAAAATATCAAACCATTTGAGATTTGTGATCCCATCTGATTTAAATCATTTAGAAAAGTTTGGGGAAAGACGTGGCAACATTTAATTTTGAAAAATGACTGATAAGGACCATTTTAAGACATTAAAGATTGTTAGTGTCAAGTATGATTGTCTTAAGAGATCTTTTAGTAAAATAAAACAATTTCACAATCAAACAAGAACAGAAAAAATTTCATTTTGACAGATCTTTGAGTTTTAAAGAAAATCATACCATGACATAACATTAAATCTTTAGATCACCACATTTTAACGTACAAACGGACTTTTATGAAGAAATATTGTTTTAAAATAATTTATTTTAAATCACTCTCCCCCTCAATCGATGACCGTAGTCGATGATTGAGTGACTTATATTTTTGATAAAATGAAGTCCAGTGATTTTCAAAATTTAGTCCAATTTATTTTCAAAAACAATATTTTTCCATTTTCAAAACAATTTTAATCAAATTTTTCAAAATTGTTTAAAAATGGTATCCTGCACAAAGATACGTTAGGTGGTTGAGAAGCTTCTGTTGATGCTGTAGGGCAGGAAGAAAACCGTCTGCAGATGCAGTGAGACTTCTTACGTTTCATTTTAATGCCAACTGAGGTCAAATTAAGCTCCGTTTCTTCAATCACTTAGAAGAAAACCATCTGCTGATGCAGTGAGACCTCTTACGTTGCATTATGCCAACTCTCCATAGAATTCCAATTAAGCTCCGTTTCTTCATTTTTCAACCCAAGATATAGTTACCCTTTCCTTTCGACATCCAATCATCATCAATTGTGGGATCTGGATCGGGAACATTCTTATATACCAATATACCTGCATACGTTAGTATACACAAACAGATATATGGTGGTCGACATCACCCAAACAGCAATCGACTAATTAAAGTCAATCCAACATATCAATCAGTTCATATAAGGCATGGGATATGTGTGTTCATCAAACTCTAATAATCTAATCCTAACAATCATATCCTGGGCACCTAGTCCTTCAACATAGGTTAACATCATTTTTAATTAAGCACGTAGGATAATTAAGAAAGTCCGTTGGATGATATAAGTTTGAAAACATTCTCCCCCTCAATCAATGACTGATTGATTTAATAGTAACTCATTTTCCACCAATTTGTTAAAACAAATATTTTTCTGAAGAATTTTAGAAGGAAAAATATTTGAGTAGGAATAGCAGTCCTTCGACATACTTTTCTCAATTTGTTTTAGGAAAAGTGCACAATATTTTTGAAATTTTGTTAAGTGCAGCACTTTCCTTTCTTTAAAGAGCGGGTTGCTATCTGAAATAATAGCAAACCATGGTTTTAAGCACGGGTTACAGTCTGAAGTAACTGTAAGCCATAGTTTGTGACATGTTTTGAAAAAGAATATTTACACCTCCTGCTCGAACTTCATCTATGGTCCCGTGCCATTATTGAATGACATTTCTTAGACCGCAGATGTTATCGATACCAGAAGACATGTCTTGAGAAAACATATTTTTTGTATTTTTGAAATTTTCTGATTTTTATGAGTTTTTTTAATGATTTTATATTTTTCTATTTTCTTTTTCTGGTTTTATATTTTTGTATTTTGTTATTAATAAATATATACAAAGATAGAATAGATGATATAATTTAAGAATATGATGATACGAGTACCGAGATAAGGATATCGAGCAGCACGTCGTAGAAGAAAGAAGTCATCATCTCTTAAACATTCACCACCAAAGCTTCCAAGACTCTTGAATCGAAGAGAGAAATTGAGCCACTTGAAAGTGAGACTTTGGTAGCTTCCTCCCAAACTGTAAATCTTCTTATTGAGCAGATTCTAAGCTTTCTTTCAAGCTTGCCTTAGCCAGATGCACAAGAATGCACACCATATCATCGATCTTGCTGCTCCATATAAGAAGGATCATTGTAAGTCTCCGTTCGGGGTTATATTATCAACAAGAACAGCAACGTATCATCCTACTCTTTAAAATTCTTCTCAAATTTCATAACCACCGAAGTCTGACGCAATCCATTCCAAAAGGTGTCAAGAGACCACTTCCCCCGAGTAGTTGAATTGATGCAGCCCGTCTCTTAGAATAGAGCTCAAGAGCCCGAGTACACAAATACATTTCCAAAGAATAAATGATACAACCACCCAATGCACATTTATCTTTCCTGATGATTGTGTATGAAGCTCAAGAACCCGAAGTACATAAATGCCTCCTCACTTGTGTACCTCTTTTATCTTCAGAAACTGTCTCTTACATCTCTTCCCCCACGTAGTTGGAATAAGAACACTAAATGCCTTGATGAGTAAAACCTTGAGTTTCTCTACGGTCATGACATTTGTTTTCCCGGGATATCTTCAATCACTTAGAAGAATTAAGTTCATCAAGTTTACTCGCCATGAGTCAAACCTTGAGTTTCTCTGCGGTAATAACATTTGTCTTCCCGGGATATCTTCAATTACTTAGAAGTATTAAGTTCATCAAGTTTACTCGCGTTTAGATGCGTGTCTCCTTCCCCCTTGCTGGTTTTGATACTTTAGAATCAGCAACTCTTTGAAAGCCCATGTTAGGAATTAGAAAATTCCATAGTAAAAGATTCAGTCACCCCAACTATTATCTAGCATAAGTTAGCTCGTAGACATATAGTTATTTACGTTATTTAGTAGTTTATTAGTTAATTTGTAGCGTAGCTTAGTTTAGAGCAACACCGTGGAGGAAGGACGGGTCTTTACCCACTGTATGCCTGATCCACAGGCCGATAGGAGGTCGTATAGTTTGTAAGTATAAATACCCCTTCCATCCATGGAAGGGGTGTGGCTTCTTTGAATCTAACCTTTCATTTTATTAAGCAACTCTCTTTCAAGAATCCTCCTCTCAACTCTCTTCATCTCTCCTAAAATGGCTTTCTTGTTTAATCACAATCCGAGACCACCCGAATCATCTAACAACATAAATATTGGATCCTAACAATTGGTATCAAGAGCCATGGTTATGTTGTTTGTGTTGAGTCGAATGGTTTTTTAAGCGGATTGTTTGTTTCATTGTTGCAAGTTGATGTAGTTTTCGTTGTATTGTACTGTTGTTGTTACTGGTCTTGATTGATGTGTCCAAACTATTTTTAACATGTCTTGAATAAGTTTATATCAGTTTTTTAAAATACAGTCTTGGTGGTCTAATAACTTTGGTGCGAGTTGGGTTGAGGTCATACATGTTCATGTATTTGGTCAAATCGTCCAAGTAGGTATATGTTTTTGTAAATCTGTATTATACAGCAGTTTCTGGGTTGATACATGAAATTTTTGAGTGCGAGTTGAGTCACATGAATATGTTGTTTGATATAATAATCTACTATGCGAGTTGACAGTTGGCTACTTCTTCTAAGCGAGTTGGTGCAGTTTGTTATGCGAGTTGTCTCAAATATGTCCATAAGTGCTTTACTTAAAGCGACTTGACTTGAAAAATGTCTAAGGAGCGACTTGGCATAAACTGTCCAGATGCTGTGAACCCTAAGCGAGTTGTGTTAACAGAAATAAGAAGCGAGTTGCTTACACTGGCATTATTTAATGCGAGTTATTTGTGTATGGTCAAAAGCGAGTTGGGTATTGATTCAGTTTCATGCGAGTTACTTAACTCGCATTTGGTTTTATTGCACTTTGCTATTGAGCGAGTTGCTATTGATTTAATGTCAAAAGCTAGTTGTCATGCTGCATAAATGTATTGATGCGAGTTGGGTATATATGCGAGTTGATGACAGAAGCGAGTTGGGTTAAAATGCGAGTTGACTTTTTAGTCAACTGAGACAGAAATGATGCGTCTTGACTAAAATAGAAAGGATGAAAGAAGAAGCAAACTTGACCTTAACTCTTATCAAAATACCACATGACTCTAATCAAAACACCAGACTCTTGACCTCATTTTACCATCATCAGTCCTTGTATCTAGCAAACACAAACTACAGCTGAAATTCACTAATCCACATCATCCATCTAATTACAAACATCAAGACTCATTTCAACATTTTTCATCAAACCTTCATCAATGACTCATGACTCAAACTTAATATGAAAGTACAAAGATCTCAGATGTTTCTTCGTGTATCTCAATGATATATTAAGACTCCAAGGTCTATGACACGAAGGCTTTCATCCATCATCGATCCATACATAATCGCTAATGTACTATCCGAATCTGCCTATGAAAATCAAATAACAAATTTGTTATTCCTCTTCATTTATTCGGTCAAGACTCAAAATGAAAAACGACTCATACTATTACAAGATCTCAGATTGGTCGTGACTTGTTAAGACCTTGGGGATCCAAGTACATGACTCCATCCATCACAGATCCAAAAACCATGTAAAGTAATTGATCTCAGTTGTTCATTCATGGTTCTCAAAAGGAAAACATCAAGACTATCACAAGTATTACTCATGAAATTGAATGATAACATCATTGATCTTTTCTTGGAAATATACGAATTTGAAAAAGGAGTGCAACAACAATGTTAACTCCTTAATCTGGTTCGTTTAACACTCAATATTTACAAGAAGGAGCGAATCATTACCTACCTTGAGCCAATGACTGATTTCACAACCGTGCTGTATAACCTTGATCTTGCCATCCCTGTGGCGTTGATGATATGCCTCAAGCCAACCCTATGGCGAGGTAATTGTTTGATGGTCTAAGATCGTTTAATGGATGATATAGGAACTGATTTGGTGTGATATATGGGGGCGGTTGTTAATTATTTAGGGTTTATAATTAAGAAGAGATGTATATGAAAAGAGGCGTGAAAATATTCAGGATATGAGGCAGATTTATATGAGAGTTCTTAGGGTTTGTATAAAGTGTGAGAGGCGCACTGATATTGGGAGTGAAATTAGGGTAGAAGTGGTTGTTAGTGGAGTTTTATAATCCGTAATATTTAGGGTATGAGGCGTTTGTGTTTGATGGATATGGATTGGATATGGGCCAAGCAGTTTCAATGGCTGAAGACCGATCAATGGGCTGAAATCATATCATAAATATATTGCGTGTCTCAATGATGTTAATGAGAAAATAATGCGTGAATGAATTACTGGATCACTTACTAATGGGTTAATGCATGAATTGATATGTTAAGTAAAGATTGTGTACATGGATTGAGGCTTTGTGAGTTAAACTCGCTTAAATGCTTGTATGGGCTACGCTTCACGTTTTAATAAAAGGAATCTTTATCGGGCTTACATGAGATTATTTTTGCTAACGACTGCTAGAAGAGACCTTAATGAGAATCGTTTTTTCTTGGACAATTCATAAATGGGATAGAACGAGAATACTGTTTGATGAGATTTGTTCAATTGACCGGGTATTGCAATTTGAGTTATGGACATGGGCCCTCTAATGCCTAATTGGATCGGATTCAAAGTTGTGGTTATGCTTCTCATAGTTAGATCGTGTATATGAGAATGAGCTATGATGATGAGATTCGACGGGTTATGAAGTGTGATAGTTTGGTGTTTACATACTCACGGAAGATATTGTGTCACGATTTGAGTTGATATTTGTACAAGGTTGACTACGAGGTTGTTTGTACGGTATTCCTTATTTGGATTTGAAGTGTAGTCTTTCGGGCACGTTTACTTATTTCGTCTTCCTTCTTTCTACCCTTTCGCGAAGACGACTTGTTTGAGCCTTAATAGAGTGTGATAAAGACTTGGCTATTTAATTACGGTTGTGATTCTTTCTCATTTAACCCACAACGTAACTATCACTCCTGTCTCTTA